>WUAM01000296.1:251985-299711 GCA_024336885.1 Actenoides hombroni
GTAGGACAAAAATTTGAATACAAATTGCTTTTGAATTTCCCATTTTTTTCATTTCTTTTTGCCACTGTGTTGCTAAATTAATGCTTAAAAACACCTTTTTTTTTTTTTTTTTTTTTTTTGTTCTACCTGATACTGAAAAGCCTCTGATAATTGTAGTAAATGAGAGACATGTTTCTTTGGGAAAAAAATACAGTCAAATAATACAGTTGCAGAAATTCTTTTGTCTACAACCCAACAGGAGTTTGGAAAATCTAGATGAGGTGCTTTTCCCACTAACTAGCAAAAGTCAGTCTGGTAGCTGGTAGCATCAAGAGCCAGGACATGGAAAAGTCTGTCTTAGTGCCTATTATTTAAGGAGCTGTGGTGGGCCTCACATTTGAAAACCCTGTCACAGACATGTAAAGTATTACAGCAGTGCTATCTGAAGAATACTTACAGGGCTGGGCAGTGACTAGAATTTAACATGGAAACAGTTTTCTTGATTTCGTTATAATTGGTCCCAGGCTTAAAGTTAAACTCGAGCTTATGTACTTAATTTGCCTAATTGCCTTGCTGTATGAGGTCTCTGTACTTAAATTGTTAGCGTATCATCCTGACAGGCTGTAAACTATAGTTTTATATCAATGCATAAAAGTATCGATGTACAGTCTGCCACCACGGGATATTGCATAATTTACACATCCATTATACAGCCACAAACACACAGATCCATATCATCCTAAGCAGCTGTATCCAAGCTATCTAGATTTTAGCCAACGCTACCCATTTATTCTTAAACCACTTGTGCTGGCGTGGTTTTATCACACTAAGCAGGCGTGTTTGCCAGAGCAATCCTCAAAGTCATCTAACTGCAAATCATATATGCTTTCTGTATAGTAAGGCAAAACTATCTTTCTACTTGCAACATTTTATCCCCTCAGACAAGTACAATTTTGCCTTGAAGTTGTAGTCACAGAGCTGTTGCAACAATATGGAAAACACTGCTATCCTATACATCCAGACAGAGCTTTCGATGCTGCCACAGAATGAGGGGTAAGGCCTCTCTGCCCCGAGGAAACAGCTCACAAAGCCTCTACCCAGAGCCACAGCTCTGACACGAGAAGCCCAGATAATGAGCTTGAGGCAGAGCAATACTGCAATCTGTTCAGCCTCTCAACAGCCCCTCCGGTCACTAGAGAATTAACGGTGCACAGATGCAGACCAAAATCCAGAGGCGACACGCAATGTGTGGGTTGGGGAGTACATCATTACGTGTGGTTTCACCACACATTGCACTCAGCAGTGACTAACAGAGTTTCCCTGGTTGACTCTTCAGCGAGGTGTGCGTTTTCAACGTTGCCAAGTACAGTCCTGCTGTCAGGGTACGAGCTGTGTCGGAGTGCTACGAAATGCAGAGATAACTTGTCTTGCAGGTTTTGCAGTAAGCCTATCAGATCTGTAAGGAGACTTTCTGTACACTGCCAACACGTTTTTAATACAGTGTCAAATACCTACGTGGCAGGTTACATCTACATCCAAAGGCATTTGTTTGACAGAAACTCAGATTCTGCAGAAGGAATTTAGTGTTTTCTTTCCTCTCCCTGTTCTTTTTCCCTTTCCCCTCTTTTTGTTTCTTTGTTTGGCCTGCAGCATGTGCTACAGAGCAGATTAATCCTTCACAGAGTTTGTTTAACCATTTTGCCATAGATGGTACAAATATAAGATTGTCTATTGCTATGTGATCTATTAGCTTTGCCCTGATCATTGTGTCGGTCTGCAGTTACACGTCTCTTAAGATCCTCCTCTCAGAATTAAACTTTTTCCCTCCTCAGTGCCACTTCTACTCCTATTACAGGCCTTTAACTGAAAGTCTAAGATTCAAGAAGTGACCTAATCTCAGACAATAAACAAAAAGGATAATCTGGAAAAATCATTATTTGTCCTCAAGAGAATGAAAGTTTCATCTATTTTGAACTAAAATTGGAAAGTAAAGTTGATCTAATGGGAGAAATTTTATCCTAGTTCCAATACAGTAATAATAATATTAATTTTACTCTTTTGCAAGGCCTTTTACTTCCAGGACTAGTAATAGTTTCCTTGCAGTGGCCCTGCCTCAGTTACATCCCAGCTTTTACCTTGAGATTCTCTGTCTCCAGGCAACTTCACTCAGAAGGACAGGGCCAACTCATAAGCCAACCCAAGGCTTAGTGTCCACTGCAAAGCTTAACCCACTGGTAGAAATACTGCAGACTGCAGTTTGCAGTTCAGTTCTCTGCTAGCTTCCATGTTTCTGACATGAAAGCTCTTGATGTCTGAGATGTAGGTGCATAATAGAAAGAGCAAGTGCCTTCACTGCTCCTTTTCCATTTCGTTAGCACAGGTCAGAAAGGCCTCAAGGTGAAACTGTGTTGCACACAGACTTTTTCTGCACAATCAATTGTCTCTCCTGAATAGAACTTTGGGCTTTTCTATAACATAACTATTGTGAATTTATTTACTAGAACAGTATTAAAATCTTCTCTAAGACAGACTGTTCTCCAGTCACCATATGAATCAGGATAACATTAATGCAGTTAATAAAATATATTACTGCATTTGATAAAATTCTTAGACCCATTTTTCCCCGATTAGATAGAGAGCTAAGATTCATTCAGTGTTGGCATTTCGTGTGTTTGTTTCTTTGTTTGTTTCCTTTCTACCTGCTATGCTTCTTTTCAGGATTATAATAAGTCTTGGCTATGAATTTGGGAACCTCTTAAATATTATTCTTGCTTTTTCATAGAAAGGACAGCAATAAACTAAATCAATATATAATATTCTTTTTCAGAAGAATGAGGTATAAGACAGTGAACATTATTTCAATAGAATCACAGCAGCACAGGATTCTCCTTAAATGTTCTAGTCACTAGCTTCTGCTTTGATGACATGATTGTTTTTTAAATGTTGGAGAAAGCAAGAAAGTTTTTATACAATGTGGGTGTTTTCACCTGATGTATGTTAAAAAAAAAACAAAAAAACCCACAGATCAGAGTATCAGTGGTATACCATGCTGTCCTGGTTTGAGAGAGAACAGAACTAATTCTGTTCTGGTATTTTACTTTTCAGCTCAGTTCTTCTAACTAACTAACTAGGGCTGCCCTGACCCTAAACCGTAGCACATGCAAGAGAAATTGCAAAATTTCAGAACTGCAAAATGACACAGAATTGCAAAATGACACAGCTTAATAAACTTTTGGTATCTTAAAGCTACACAAAAAGTTCTCAAAGGGAAATATAAATTGCGAATGGGAAACACAAATTGCGAATGGGAAACACGTGATTCTTAGAAGGAATAATCAGTAATATACACAGGGAGTAAGGACAAATTACCCCCTATAAGTCTGTGTAAGGAATAGAACCACACATCTGTATGTAGGTCTTCAAGCAGCCATGTAGCTTTTGACAAATACTGATTGCCATATCACACACAGCACCTTCCTTTACGAGTTATTATAACTGTTAATATCACCTCACATATAGGTGCAGTGACAGCATCTGCCAGGAAATTTGCACCCAGCAGAAATGAGAATGTTTAAAGAATGTTGTTTTCTGAATCCGTTTAAGGCCCCAAAACATTCTGGACCAAATTTTTCATTTGAACAAGTTCTTCACTGTTCTAGAATTTTTATAAGCAGTCTTACATGTTTCATGGCCAATGCTTCCAAAACATAATGTAACTGTGTTACTAATCATGATAAGAACCCATAAAGCATTTCAGATAGAAAAAAAATGCATCTAAAATCTTAGAAGACTGTGTTAATGACAGACACTTACGTATTTGTTTCCTGAGATGAACTGACAGTACCACTGAAGGAGAAATCAGAGTAAACCACATTGGAATCCACATATTCACACAGAAATCTGGAAAGCTCAGTAAGAGATTTAGAACAGTTTGTACAAGCTGAGACTTAGTCTCCTGTCTGTTAGAGTCAACAAGGAACACTCACAGGGTCAGCTGGAGCTGAGCACCACTTAAATCAGACACACCAGCAGGCAGAAGGCTTTTTGCTTGCTCCTATTCTTAAAGCCAGCTGCTCTAAGCTACCTCACTCACAGCTACATAGGTATTTTTGGAGTCTGTAATTTCCAGCCTTTTTAGCTTCTGTGTTCATGAACAGCTTCCCAGACAGGCTTGCCCTTCAATTCTAATTGGGCCCAGTAGAAAATGTTAAGATTTGAGCATTTGTTTCAGATTGGAAGGCAACCAAATTTTTGAAAGCTTCCTTAAAATGGATTCGCTTTTCTCTACCCAGATTGAAATGCTGGATGAAATGTTAAAGAGAAACATCAAATAGGCCCTCCCGAGCCCAATTTTTTATTCATTAATTTTTTTCCCTTCATTTGTTTGTCTTTTTCACAGAAATTATTTCCAGATTAGGACATGATAGAAGAAAATTTCAAGTACAGACAAAATTGTTCTCTGCTTCACCATCCTTGATATTTCTCAGTACAAAGATATAGGGAGTCAGTGAAACAGGAGTTTGCATTCTGCAGCTGAATTACGTTACAACAACACAGATGGAACTTTAGATGTAAAACCATATTTTTAGCCCAAGCACAGTTGAAGCAGTGTCATCCAATGTAGCTGGAGACATATAGAAAGATGCTTGCAGTAATACACATATATCACTTCTAGTGAATGGTGGATACACAGCATCCTGTGTACCCTGTCTTTGAGGAGTACGATAATTTACAACATTTTTTTTCCTTTAACAGGAAATAATTGAATATTCTATTCCCATATGTGGCCTCATATTGGTGCTTCATTTGGCTTGCACTCAAACTATTCCTCCAGTTTTCCCTTTGTGAGTGAAAACTGACATTTTCACGGGCACTTATGTAATTGCTCCAGGGTGAAACATTTGCCACTTCTGTCAGAGAAAGAAGATATTCATTGTAAGAATTGTGAAATTCCACCTCCAGAGCAACAGGTGTGAATTTCCATACATTTGCAATTGTCAAAGAGAATGTTCAATGTTTTCATGATAAAATTATGATTTCCAACAGCAAAATCCCCTCATTTCGTGAAGGATTTGGGGTAAGATCTGAAACATTTACCTTTATCACAAAATATCGCTGCGATGTTTCTCTGGTATGGAAAGGTTTTATGATTTCTGGCATATTGCATTATTGGTGCTTAAACATTAGCAACAATATTTGATTAAAATAAGAATTTGAAAGCACTGGAATCATTCAGAATTTCAAAAAGAAGGGGTTTGAGTACGGTTCTCCACACAAACACATATTCCCAGTTCCTGGGCATTGATGTCCCATACAGACACATAGTGAGGTGCTGGACAAAGCTTTCTGGAAGGCTGAATATACACCCCTCCAGCAATTTGATCAAGGAATAGCTTGCATACATAATGGCAGCCCCTTGTCACTGTAGCTTGTCACTAGCTTGAAAAGATTAAAATCCCATTGGAAGCAACTATTCACCAAGTCCTTCTCCGTTAAAGAATGCTATTGTTACAGCTCTGTGAGGAGCAAAGAAAGACCTAAAAGATCCTTTAAATGTTGCAGGCTTTGGAGCCTCTTCTGGAAAAATATTGGATTTTGTATTGTTTTATGTTTCTGGTAAACAGACCTTGGAAACAGGCTATGGAGAATTATTCCGAGTAAAAGAGACACAAAGAGAGAATCATCCAAGCAGGGAGCAAGGGAAGGAACTGGCTTCCTCTTGGAAAGCCTGTTGATACTAGAAGGAAAAGCACTGCTTTTCCAAAGAAAAGATGCCATGGAACAGCCAAAGGACTGTTGCTTTGAACCTTGATGACAATAAGCAGACATCACAAGCTAGTCAGCGTTCTGAGGCATTTCATGTTTGAGGAGATGAAAACATGAATTTCTTTTCTCTGAAATGTTTCATATATCATAGTAAGATACCTTCAATAGTATTTTATAAACTGATAAAGCAAAGAAAGTCAGAAAGAGCTTTTTGAAGGCTGTTTTTCTTGCCTTCCTCTCCAATAAGAAATAAGAATAGGGTAGATAGCAGTCACAGGAGGCTGGAGAGTGTGGTTGGTCAGAGTGCAAAATAACCCAGCAGTTTAGTTGCCCCTTTTGTGTATCTGACTACACCTTGAGTCCTCCCCAGAAACAGCATTTAATTCATCTCAGAAAAGAAAAAAAAGTTAATTATTGAATAAATAATAGAGCCCCACTTACTGTGTTTTTTAATGTATATATTTCTTCATACACATACACACTGAATGCAAATATGTATTTTTAGCAGGGCCTGTTGTGACATGACAAGGAGTAATGGTTTTAAACTAAAAGAGGGTAGATTTCAACTAAATATAAGGAAGAAATTTTTTACAACAAAGGTGGTGAAACACTGGAAGAGTGGAAGAGAGGTGGTAGATACCTGGTCCCTGGAAACTTTCAAAGACATGTTGATGGGGGCTCTGAGAAATCTGGTCTAGTTGAAAATGTCCCTACTCACTGCAGGGGGGTTGGATTAGATGACCTTTAAAGGTCCCTTCCAACCAAAAACATTCTATGATTTATTAATATATGGATGGACATTTCTTTTATAGGCCCTAATTATTGATTATAATCCCATAGTGTGTATGGTTGGCATACACACACCACTGCTGAATTTACAGTTAAAGTCTAGAAATATAAATAGATTTTTTTCCATCACTCTGATTCTGGCTTTCCTGGCTAATATGAGCATACACACATACAAAAAAACTCCCCAGGGAAAGATTAAAATTTTTCAAAAAGCCTGAAAAATCTGTTGGTCAGGAGTTGACAGAATGAATACTCATTTCTCCAGCAGCACTGGGGTTTACAGTCACAGGGGTTCCATCACCCGTTACCATCCTTACCAGATTATCTAACGTGTTTCTACCCAGACTCCCTGATCCCGTGTAAAGGAGAACAAAGTATTTCAGCAATGTGAACATTCCTAAAAGTGGCAAAATGTTTGTAGTCCAAATAGAAAAGGCGAAATGCAACATGCATAGAAGATAGGATACACATTATTCCATTTTAAGTAAGGAGGATGTTAGTGAAGGTTCCATCCAAACAAATAAATGTCTTCTCCTGGACAACATTTATCATCACAACATCCCCTGCTCGTAAAGAATGTAACAGAGAAATTAACTCCCAGCATGCACAAGGCTTTTAAAAATGCCCATTTCACCTGTGTCCTTGTCATTTGCTGTACTTTCCACGTGAACTGGAATTCCCATTGCAAAGGGAATTCTTGAAAGAACTTTTCTGAAAGCCCACGTCCAAAGTGGGAGGCATATTTTGAAAACACTGAAACACATTCTTCTAACCTGTTGCAATATTAAATCAATATAACATTTTGCAGGTAACATCTTGTCTTTCAAATGTTACCAGTTACTTACAGTTTACGGTTTGGTGCAATTTTAAAACAGCAGCAGCAGCGTGTCAAAACTACAAGGAAAAAAAGACCTCATGCAAGTAAAGTGAATTGAAATAGCTAATAAAATGTGACAGCTGGAGAAAAGGACAAATTCATGTATCGTTTTGAGAATGGCAACACGCTTCAAAAACCTGTTGTTAGCTGGCAGCAATTGTTCTGTCAGTTTAACAGGTGATGAACCAAAAAGATGGAAGGGAAATGATTTCCACAGTTTCATGGTAGTGTTTTGATGATGCTTTTAAACAAAGCTCTCAAAATACGGTTGCCAGAGTGAAAAAAAAGAAAGCCAAATAGAAATTAATTTCTTGAGTATTAACTTCTTCAAATGAAGTACAGACATCTGTCTAGACTGACCTTCTGACCCTTCTTTGATCAACTGTAATATTTGCTGGCAACAGCTGATACGGCTTTACTTTCCCTCAAAAGATACTACAACATTTGAGACCAGTCAAGTAAAGGACATGGTCAGAAATACTGGTTGTTGATTAATTTAGAAAACTATTTGATAACAGGATGCTGAAATGATTAATATTCTTAAAATTTTGGCAAAACTTTGAGAAACAGATTTAGCTGAAAATTCTGACATTTTCTAAACAATATATTTCAACGCTTCGCATGTGATGATATTTTCAAAACGGGAATGTTTATAGAATTATAGTAAGCATTGGTGACTCACAAATGGGAGAGAACACCTTGTTCTTGGTACTCTCTAACCAACCTCAAAATATATAAACTTTAACAAATTTACAGATAAATCTGTTTTATTTTTAACTTTAAATGATTTTGGTTTGCTTTATGTCTGATCACTGAATGGAGAAAAGAAATTTTTAACTTTCCAGTTTTCAATACTTCAGGGTTGAATAGATTCATATTATTCTCTTCAAACAAAGAAGACTTTTTGTAAGTCTGTGAAAGAAGCAAAAACTACCCTTTGTAGTACCTCTGAAGGAAACAAATCCAGAATGAAGGACAGGGAAGAAACATCAGAAATTGAAAAATTAGCAAACTCGATTCATCACTATGTGCCTGAAGAATTAAGTTCAAAGCGGGTGGGTAGATCATTCTTTTTAACTTTCTCCTCTCCTCCTGCTCCCCTCACCACCATTAAAATCTGAGTGTAGCTGTGCTCCCACCTGTCTTCAAAAGTCACCCACTGTGCTTGCCCACATATATACATTAGTTGATTAAGATGTGCAGTATTACATGCAGGAGAATACCTGAGATAAGAAGAAGTTCCTGTTCCTGCTGTCTTGAGAATAACTTTTCAGAACTTAAAAGCACATACAGGTATTGGATCTAGTGTGACAATATTGGAGTTTAAAATATATATGTGATGGGTTTTTTCTATCCACTAAAAGCTTGGGTATGATGTTTAGTATTTATGTAACATATCTTACTTGTTTATTAAAATCAATGCAGGATTATTACTAGAATATAATTTTGAGAAAGCTATTTAAGAAGAGGCAAGTTGCTGTCTGAGTATTTGGTGCATATCCTTGACCAGCATGGCATTATACACAGACTAAAAGTGTACAAAAGAATTTAGAAATGTTAGAGGCATATTTTTTTAAGGATGAGCCACACAATGCCTTTGATGTTTGCATGATGCTAGGACAAGAATTCATTAAAGAGTCTATTTTTTTCCCCCAGGGACATCACTGCAAAGCTGTAGCAGCAAAAATTACTTTGTTAAATACAATTGCCAAAATTCAATGGCAAGAGAGACAGGAACTTAACAATGGTGCAAAACATTTCTGGCAAGTTAATATCAATACATTTTATTGTTGTCTATAATACTGGCATGCCAGATCATATAGTCTGTGGAATTTCTTTAGCACTGGTTTTAAGAATTTATGACATGCAATTCTTATTATTAAATTACTAAAATAACTTATTCTGGAAAAAAAAAAAAGAAAAACCAGTAAGTCTGATATTTAATGCAATAATTCACTAAATAGTTTAAAGTTTCACTAGACTACTGAACAACTCCGTATTGAAATCCTGCTCTGATTTCTAGATCTGCTTTTAAAACAAAACCCAATGTCCGAATGTATAGGCTGAAGTTTTGTTGACCAACAACTATAAAATTGACAGTCTCAGGTGGGTTCTTACTCTGGTTTGTTCTCTAAAATGACAGAGCTTCCTGAGAGTGAATATATCTAGGGGGTAGGAAAGAAAGTATTGTTTGAAGTCAGGGTGAACAGGAAACAGTGCTGTCATGGACAGATTCTGACAAACTAAACATGAAACGAAGAAATGTGAGTCCACCTGCTACTAATTTTCCAGAATGCTCACCATTCTGTCCTTAGAAATACACCCAAACTCGGTACACTCCAGATACCAAAGTCTTCTAAGTATACAGCCCACAGAATCCTCATTGCCAGTTAGGACCTTGTGTGAATATCAATTTTCGTATCACATGGGAGCGTGAAAAATGAAATTTTCTCTAGGACAGATGAAATGACTGGAATTAAATTTTAAGAACCAGATATTTGGAATAACTCCATTGACTTTTCAGAGTTAGGCAGCTTTATACTACTTGAGAGTCTGGCCTAAGGTACATATTAGTCTGTTTAAAGTACTTCCAGCATTCTAGTAGTATCTTCTAATAGCAGCTATAAAAATGTGTTGCAGGCCTAAAAGTACATTATTATTAATATTAGATGCATTTTCTTCTCATATAACAGACTCAAAGGAGAAAAAAAAAATTAGGAATATCTGAATTATTGTAATTGCAAACTCATATTTCAACCCTCATACAACCTTTCAAGAAGATTCCAGAAGGAAGCTTTCCAATAATACTCATGTGAATTTCAACTTCAGTCACAGAGAAGTAGTTTTGACTATCAAACATTCAGAACAGTCAAATTAATTATCAAAGCAAGGTGTAAAATGAAATAGGAGACTGCAATTAACAGGCACACAGGTTTAAGAGGCGTGTACACTTACAGTTTATTTAGAATGCAAAAAGTTTTTTGGAAGGTGAATATAGCACATTTTTACCAACTGGCTCCACCTATTTCTCTCATGTATAAAATGCTCTGAACTCCAAAGGTTTTGATGACATCTTTGAGTCCTAAGAGAAAGGCAACTTTTAATGCAACTGAATGATGTGTGAATTTGAAGTAAAGCAAAGTGAGAGAATATCAGCACAGCTTAATGCTACAGACTGTGGGAACAGATTTGTAGTTGTACTTTTGTCTGCATCTTTCTTTTCCAGGTATACCAGCTGCAAGAGATTTCCGACTGACTTCAGAAACGTACCTATTTTCCAAGTCCAATAAGGAATGCTGCAAATTCCCAGGCAAAGACCTTTGAACTCCTAGCATGCTCTGGTCTCATTTACCTTCTCATAGGCCAAGTATAGTTCAGTTTGAGCACTAACTTCCCATCTAACCCTGGATGATGGATTTTCCCTGATTTTGCCCGATATTAAATTGCATTTACACAAAATAAAAGCCTAGTAAGAACCACCACCTGCTCACAATGCATATCCTTCTTTTGTCTCATGAACCAATTCCATTGGATTCACATGAACCCTCTGATTGTTCTTAGATCTATTTATCTACATTTTCCATCAACAAGCACATTTCTGAAAAGTCTTTATCCATGAAGTCATTTCTCTCTGCTGGCACTCAACTGACCATTGCATGGCTGGCTTGGGTGAATAGGTTATGGATAAAATAAAGGTCCATGAAGCCTTCAGCTACCACATATTTTCAGGTGTTCATCCCCAACTGTATCACAATTCTGTGTTTAGAGAATTCAAACTAAAAGGAGGAAAAAAATGGAATGATATAACGGTTTAGATTTTCTCATTCTGTGTTGAAAAAGTACAGTTCGGTCTTCTACTATTTCTGCTGCAAACACACAGAAATTATCTTTGGTCATTTTCCTCAACACGTTTTTCCACAATGATCTCTCAGCAATTGCTGAAAACCAAAATTCTGCAGCAACAGTACCATATTAGAAAAAGAAGAAAAAGCAAGAAATACAAAACCTTTCCAACAGTCAATAAAGCTTTAATCATGAAATGAAAAGCTTTCAATATATCTCAGACTGTAAGTCTGCACACAAATGCAAATGCCAGCCTTCTGCACAAAGAGATTTCCAGTTGGCTTCCATTTCCAAAATAAGAATATAACAGTGATTTTATCTTTCAAGAGAGAAATATTAATATTTTGTACAATAACTCTATGGTCATTGCAAGTGTCAATAAATATTTAGAAACACTGATTTAGAAATACTTTTAGCATAAGTTCTTAATTGATAAAAGACATTATTTTCTATTTGGAAATCTTCAAAGTCATTTCAACAGAAAAATGCAGGATGTATGAACACTTATCTTTGTGATGCTGCAGCTCTGTAAGGAATAGAAGGTATATGAAGAAGTTCAAAATTATCAGACTTGATGGGAAAAAGTAATACTTCTTTTTCCTTCTTTCTTTTTTGTTTACCCCTGCAAAAATGCATAGCACTGTCTGTACTCATGAGTATGTAACCTCATGGAATTCTATTAAAATTATTATCTTTTCCACTTCATCATTGACTTATTAATGTTTCTTTGGTTTTAAGAAACAACAAGGTTGAAACAGGGTGAAATCAGTGCTGTAATTCTGCATAACATTATGTAACTTAATCCTACTTAATCCTACAGACCTTGAAACAGAAAAATGCTCCAATTCTATTCAAGTAAATGTGAATTTTATGAGTTAAGACTGAATCACGTTGAGTTTAACAGTATTAATACTGAATAATTCGTGAAGAGTGAGTCCATAATGTGCCTCCATGTAATTGGAAATACCTTTAAAACGTTTCATAGGGCATGAAAATAATTTCAATTTTGTTATTTGTTTCTATGTTTTAATCCACAAGAGATGCTAAAATATTTCCTTCTGTGAGTAGGAAAAGAACCAAGGCTTTTTACAATTCTTGATTATTTCTGCCTGTAAATAGGTTGCTTAGTATAGCTTATTTGCTTGTTACTTCACAGCAATTTCAGAAAAGGGATTTAATAAGAAGCCAAGACTTAAACTAACTTAACTTAAAACTAGTTTGCTCAATTTCTGTTTCCTCACGTGGCAATTTTAATCTACACTCCTGTGTCATTTAAGCAGTGTGATATCAGGGGAGAAATCCACCCAGATTTCACAGAAAGTGTTTTCATAGTAAGAGAAGGAATAGGAAGGGGGAAAACCCCTCCCTCTTTTGCTCATAAAGCTAACTATATAGGAGACAAACAGTATGTACACTATAAATATGAAAGGCGTAATTATAGTTCATAGTTGTTCTCTCCATTACCAGGGAAGAGAGGAAAAATTCAAAAGGAAGGGCATATGAGGCTCATTAAAAAATCTCTATAAGCTCTACAGAAAAACGTCCCACTGACACTAGCCCAAATGCCTACAGGCAATGCCATTTGCATTTACTTTTACGTAATTAAAAAAATATAATGAGTGCACAGATAGCTTCTGCTTGTCATATGCAACCATTGCTGGCTGTTTAATTACTGACCAGTGATTGAAGTGTGTTCTTCCCTAACCTGGGACCACGTGGGCATCACTGGTCATGGCGTGGCATTTAGCTTGACATAAAGGGCAAGGTTTGTTGTGTTTACCCTGCCCCTTGCAGAGGCTTCTGGCAGTACCATCAGGAAGGCTACAGCATGCAATGGAGAAGACAGGGAACATACAGATGTTTACAAATAGTTTAAACCCCTTTCTCAGTCAAAATACTAAAAACTCGACCCTGCACAATAATATTAAGGCACAAAGTGAATTTAGAGCAAGAAAATTTATCCCTGCCTGTGTTCTCTTGTCCTGCTATGAAAGTAACTGTGTGTCTGTACTGACGAGCTCGGCATTCAAAATGATGCTTGTGGAAAGAATTCATTATCTTCACAAAAATCCTAGTCAAGTACCTATTCTAAGAGATATCCTGATTAAGCCACAGACAGCAGGAGATGGATTTGCTCTGGAAAAGTAGGAACAGTTTTCAGCAATGAGAGGCAGCAAAAATATGGGAAAAGTGTGTTTGGGGTGGGAGGAGGAGTCCAGGGATAGGGGAGAAGGCGTCATTTCCTTTCCTTGCAGGAGAACAAAATGGGAATTTAGTAATCAGAAAAGAAAAAGACCTAAAAAAAAGTATCCCTCTTAACAGGAAAAATTCATGTTGTTTCACCAGTGTCAACTTCATTCTACAGTTGTTATCCATTTCTTTGTAACAATGCCATCAAGATGTGCATATTTTCTGAGAACAAGTATCCTACTTCCCTAAAAATAATGAATTTGCCCAAGAACTTCTACGTAAATCAAGACTTTTTTTATTTATCAAAATAAGCTCTACTGAAGACAATATAAAACAATAAATTGAATATGAAAGTTTTCTTGTAAGCACAGTATTTTTTTTAGAGTGCTTTAAAGCTCAAAAATCCAGAACGTGGGATATAAAAGTATTTTATTCCACAATCAACCTATCATGCTGGCCTACTTTTAGGCAAATGTGGAAAAAGGAAAGCAAAGGAAAGCAAGTTAAAAGCAAGCAGAGTGTAATAGCTTGCAGTGTGTGAATAGTCCAACCGATGAACTTTCTAGACCTACACAGAAATTAAAAAAGGTGAACTTGTAGGAAAATGTTTCATTTATATTTCTGATAACTAATCACACTGCTTTACCATGCAGAGCTGCAGAACGCCCTTTCACTCTGAGCAACAAAATAAAATGATCTTAGGAAAGGTGATGGAAATTTCCCCTTCTGTAAATAGATTTTACAGGTGAGGTAATATAAAAAGAGATATATTTCCCATAAAGAGCAAGCATACTGCAGCTTTATCTAAGACTGTCTTGTCTCTGCAGGATCCCAGCAGTAGCACACTGAGAAAAACCTTATCAGCAATTTTTATTCGCCTTCCACCCCCTACCAGCTCTAATAACACCTGCTAAATTTATTTGCATGTTCTGCTATAGGAAATAAAAAAATGCTGGTTTGAATGATGCTTCTTAAATGTCATCTGGAATGCAGTATCCTTTGTGGCAGGACAAAGTAAAATACCCTTTCAAGGAAGTCGTGATTTTAAAGACGAGCACAGTGGTCCCATTCTTTGTGACAAGTGACGTATGAACACCTCCTCACATCACCCTGTATTCGTGGTGTTCACAGGCATATAATTGTTTTATGGATCCTCTCTGGTTCCCCACGAGCCTCAGGGTGACACCCATCTTCCACTTGGTTTCCACCATCATGTGTTCCTTTCTTTAACAGCAGCACTTCGTGGTTGCTCATTTTCTCAGTTTATCCAAACTGTTCATATTGTTCAAAGGTACAGAAAAAAGGAGAAAACCTCCTAATCCCTCCAAATCCTGTGATGCTGTAGCTATAAAAGAGTGCTGGAAAAGCAAAGACACAGTACCTTAGAGAGAGAACTTCATGAATGTGAAGGGGATTCTCAATGGATTGACATTCCTCATTATGACGGAATTGTCCCTTTGCCCTTATTCCTTGTCACACCACATCCAACCTGGACTACTTTGTCCCAGCTTTCCAGTGGGATTACTTAGATCAGTGACAAAAAAACGCGTATCAATGGAATTAAGTTAAATGCCAGAGACAGATTTTTGGCAAGAGGTGAAGCTGAGTGACTATTATTCATCACAATTAGAGAATCTAAAATTACCATATTAGTAATCAGCCAACTGCTTGTTTGTCACTCCATCCCTGAAATTATACATCTTACACACATGGTGCCATTTCAGGAAATGACATCAAAACCATGTAGGCCTTCTTATATAATTAGGATGTGCTTAGCAGAGGGCAGCATCTGCCCAAGTAATTACTTGTGTGTCCTATATTCATAAGTAGTCACCTTTCTATTTCCCAGCCTGGATTTCTAACAATTTGTAACATCATTTAAAATGTTATTTATACATGTTTTAAATAACACAACATGGCAGGTAAAGGGGATTGCCTGAGAGTTGACTTTAAAAAAAAAAAAAGTATTTACATTTGCTTGTAAATTAACTGATTTTCTGCATGCCTGAGATGTTAGATGAGAGTAAAGAAGTAGGACAAATCCTCATGACAAAACTAAGCTTGAGGGAGAAATAGTAACAAAGAAAACACTACAGATCTTTGAATCAGCATCCTTCCACTATTGCTGCCATAAATTAAAGGCTGGGGCAACTGCTTGTAAGGTAGCCTTGTTTCACTGCAGCTTTTTCAAGCATAAGCCACTAAGGTACTATATAAACAGAAAATCTGTTTGGGGCTGATGGACTTGTGGTTCCTTCTGGTATGTGCTGAGATAGTGCTGACCCTAGAAAAGAAATTTCAGTTTCAGCATATCTGAATATTCTGGATCCAAGTTCACTGATAAATCCCTCTGTTTATAAGGGAGTTAAAGATATGATGTCTTTCTTTTATATCTACAAAGAAATGTTGGTCTTGCACACCGCAAAACAATCCCATGCACATCTAAAGATACACCTTAAGAATTTGAGTAGCCTTTACGTAGACATGAAAAAACATTTGTACCAGGTACGATTACTGAGATATTATGTGATAATTTTTCCCCAAAAACCTTCAGAGAGACTTTAATGTGTATTAAGACTTTAAGATATATTTTGTGATGGAAAAAACCCAAATGAAATAGGTTGATTGTCTACACACAGTTTGCACAGAATTGGCAATAAGACCTCTAGAACATCAGTTGAGCCAATAATTGATAAACAAAGAATATGTAACCAAGTGGAAATGTCTCACAGAAACCACAGTCCCTTGCAGAACAAACAAACACACGCACCAGATCGCCCCTTAATATGTGCTTAATTGTCTGGATCTTTAAAATCCTGATGGAAAAATCCATTTAGTTCCTAAAATCCATACAGCTTATCCTTAAATGTTTGCATAGGGTTTAAGTATAGTGCATTGACGTAGATGAATTTTTTTATTTATTATTTTTTTTCCTCTCTGGAAAAGATATGATAGAAAGCTGAAAAAAAATTTCCCAAACCCAGGAAACAGATATTAAAAGTATTCTACCTGCTGAAGGACTTTAGGTGTTTTGGACGGGTACCTAGTTTCTAGAATAATTATGCTCTAGGCAGAAAGGAAGAAATGCAGTGTCAGCATGACACTATTTTGTTGCTTGGAAAGCCAAAACCCACACACTTTTTATCATATTTAACTACAAGACAGTAATATCCATACATTTATTTAAGCTCTTATTTACATCCTGTTCAGCTAATTTGGTAACCTAACAGCTGGTATTTTGTACTCCTCTTTCTTATTCTTTGTAATATAGTATTTCCATAGTCACATACTTTAAGACAACGCTGATGGAAACTTCTCTTGGAACTAGATCCTGGATGAAAAGAACCCTACCTGTTCAGTGAGATAAACAAATCTTAACTGCTAAAGTGCTGGTTTAGTTCTTATGCCTATTTGGGACAGCTAAAACTATGTCCAAGACAATATCCTAGGCAAGTTTTGAGAGACACCTAAGTATTGATATTTGGTATTATTTCTGCTTCCCATATGAGATTATCCTGGTCCAAGGCTGGCATCTGTAGTTGCAAACAGTCTACTCTAGTTGTATGGGTGTCAGCCTATGTCATGTAGGGGTTTGCACAGCCTTCCTTGGAACCAGGACTTGGAGCCTTGCAGCAGGTGATCGCTTTCCAACCACTTTCTATTTAACATTAAAGATTGAAGCATACTTCTGGAACACGTGGAAAAACCCAGTAAGAATCAAAGCCCCAAGTCTGTTCCCTGATGCTATCAGCCTGAGCCACAACAGGTTTTGAAGTCAGTGTGTCTCAGAGGTGTTCACACCCTTTGCACGCCATGTGCATTAGCAGGTATATTTTCAAATTTTTACTGTTTCAAGGCAGTGCTGTTTCATTATTTCCTTTGCTTAACTCAACATCACAGGCTGCTTAAAAAACTTCAGACTCCAACATTAGGAATAATGCAGTTTAACCCTGTAGCATTTCTGAACCTAATAAATGTCTATCAGTTACAAGGACCAAAAATGAAACATTTTAAACTCTGAGAACAATTCCAAGTAATACACAGGCCGCAGCTTTCCTGAATGAATGCACCTGGGACATAAATCCACAAGACACCTCCAAGTTCTGTAAGGCTTTTTGTGTCTTTAGATTTTCCTTTCTATCTCTTCTCCTTTTTTTACTCTTCTGGGCATTGACCCACAGCAGAAAATGCTGAAGGTGAATAAAAGCTTGGTTTCGCTAAGAAGAAACACAATGTGCTGAACTGCCTTGTTGGGAGCAAGAGATGATTACAGAGGATTATGTCGTGCTGTTCTTTCCCCCCAAAAGCTGCATGGCTTGAGCTCCAGTACCAGCCAGTTACAGAAGCAGAGAGATTTGTGGCACACAATTTGATTTCAAGTGTTGTCAGGAAAACGATTTTGGAGGGAAGAGGATTGGGAAGTGGAGGACTTATGAAATACTTCCTTCTGCCTTGCTCCCACTGTTCCAGATATTAATGTTGCTTCCTTGCATCTTTAATATAAATAAGGAACAAACAAAAAGTGTATTCCTTTAGTGAGGACAAACAAGTGCTTCTCTCAGGTGGATTTTACTTGTCCATCTGCCCATAATTATATGGTTATCAGCAATATCTGTGAAGCTCTGGGCCACCAAAAGGCATAACTTAGAACACATGAAAGGCAGTCAGTGGAGTGGAAATAAATGACCATGTTCAGACTAAACCATTGCTTATTTTTTACTTGGAGCATTTCTTTCAATCTATAGTTTCACAGTATTCCTCAGAAGCTTACTGAAAATTTGTGTCTGAAATGAAAGGGTTACACAGCTTCTCCTAAATACCAATATATGCAGATTCTGCAAACACGTGTTACTGGTAGTCTTGAAATTGTCCTAAAAACCCAAATAGATATACCCAACTTAGTTTTCTACCTTCTTCTTAGCAAGAGTAGGAAAAAAGCATGTAAGGTACCTTAAAGCTGAAGAGAAGCAGCTTGCAACAGCCAGTCACACAGAAAACCATTACAATAAGTGTATGTTAAATCCTCACAACATGTTCATATCATCATTCAGCATCAGAACTGAACCTTGCTTTCGTATGTTTTTCATATCTAGTGATTATAGTGACTAAAGCTCATTTTAACATGTACAGCTTTACCATAATGTCCTACATTACCATAGAGTCCTACAAACTTTTAACTAAAAAATGTTTCCAAAACACTCCTAAATTGTCCTGTTTCTTTTCATCACCTGGCGCCATTTTTCCTAGATATCATGTTTTTGTCCCATAAATTCAGGTTTTCACCTCAGGACCTCTGAATTCAGGTACCCTAGGAAGTCCATGCTTCCAGATTGCTACTACCAAGTCAATCTATATTGTCCTCTTGGAGTTTCTTTCTATGTTAGCCAATTCACTTCTTTGTGGTAGTTTATCCAAAATTTTAATCTGTAAATTTTTCTCATCAGACACGAACTATGGATATGAAGGAAAAGACTAAGAAATTGGTTCTAAGAAATGCACATAGAATGAGTGCACTTAAACGATGCTATGCATAAAGTAATTTTTACCTCAAGTGGCAACAGTCCTTTCTTTATATGTCTCATAAGAAAAGTAAAATAGTAAAAAGTTATTGAAAAGAACTGTAACATAGAGAAAAAAAAAGTTTAATAAAAAACTCTACCGTATTTATTTTCTAATATTTATCTATTCTCTGTCAAATTTTGAAATGATGACTGCCTGAACACTACATCTACCCAACTTGTGATTTCCTTTGTAACAATTACATGTGAGGATCTATGGTTTTCTAATAAAGCTATTTTGCATAACATGAAAACTACATCCCAGAGTGCTTTAAGCTAAAAAGTGGTAAAGAAGTTGAAAGCAAAAAGAAAGGACAATGCTTAAGACAACAGAGGAAGTATATATTTTCAGGAGATTTCTAAAGGCCAAAAGATATCATAAAATTATCCCAAATGCCAGGGATTCACACAGGAGCAACTGCAATGTGGCAAACAGGAACACAGGTAAATACTCGTAGGAAATGACCAGGTAAAACAGAGGTAAGAGTAGAGACAGTTGTTGTCCAAAACCTAAGTGCTGTGTTTTGATGTGCAGGGTAAAGAAACCTGCAGTAATCACATGCATGTAGCTTTTACTAACATTAATGCCACTGCATTTTTAGAAAGCTCAGATTTTTTACAAAATACAGAAATTTCAATCCACAAATGCACTGTGTCATCTCTGTGTACATGGAGATGCAGGGAACAATAAATTACTGAAGAAGGTTAATGCAGATGGCCAAAATAAGCTTTTGTAAGCTTCAGCAAGGAAGGTCTTGGTGCAGCAAAACCGAGACACACAGTCAGACGTACACACAAAAGTGCAGCAGAACAGTAAAATGAATAAAAATGAAACTAAACTGTAAAGAAAGAAATTGCTATGTATCTTAGCAAGTGTCATGATGCTAAAGGCTGCACTGAAGTCAGTGGAAATGAAGAGGCAAAAGTGTTCATCAGTAGGAGGGAAGATGGTAGTAGAACAGAGTGAACTCTTTTCTTGGAGAGATTGAGTCATTGTTGAAAATGGTCAAGGTTATTGCTAAAGAAATGGTGTTTGAAGGGAGAGAGTCAGCTATTGTTCTTACCTAACATGAGGGTATAACATATGCCATCTGCTCTGCCCCTGTTTGCATCTAAGGTCAGCTTCTCATCCATTTTCAATGATGTAATCAATTATCTATCTCTAATTTCAATCTCTTCTTGGGCAGAATAGACACAACGCTGTACTCCATAGGAACTGCTTTTGCTAGCAGCTACATGCAACTACTGCAGATTCTTAAACTGTATGTTATTGTGACACTGCTCCCAGAGGAGATTCTGTAAAACCATCATTATCTCAGATCTAGTCAAATGGAAAGGAAGCTTGAACTCAGTGTAAGCAGCTATTTCCCAAATGCCAGCACTCAGGGTCGTGTGAAGTTGTCATACGATGCACAGAGAGGCACAGTTCTGCAGCTACTAAGAACTGCGCATTTATTAATTTCCATAATGTTATGCATAGTTTTTTACCAAGAGTTTTCAAAAGTCCAAGGGTCTTTTATCAAGTGTTTTAGCAACCTGCAAACAGGTAAGCTCTTTGAATATGTAATAGGAACATACAGAAGAAAGGAAAAACAAGTAATGCACACCAGTGTACTCCAAAAGTACTCTGTGTTAGTCACAAGAAACTCAAAAAATGAGGCTAATACATTCCAGATTAGAATGAACAGAAGAAAGAGCATAGATTCATCATGCCTGTGATCCTATCTTTTCCATAACAGGAAGAAAGATGGTACGGAGGTGCCAGAGATGGTGGAAGAGGTGAGGCCAGTAACATCTTTTAAGAGGTATGAAAGATACTGGAGACAAAACAGAAAAAGAGATTTTGGCTTGCTGAAAGAAAAGGAGCTACCAGTGATATGGCATTCCTAAGGATAATATTAAGTGTAACTGTGAAGTGTATTGTAATACATGTTGTTGTTTTTTCTTTTTATAGCGTTACTCTGTTATTGCTAAAGGACATTATTTTATCCTTGACCCTTGTCTAATGACGATACTGTCTATGAATTACTTGACCTATAAAAAAAAGCATAGTTTGCTTCTGCTGAGCATGTGCACTGGCATACTTGTCCAGAACTGTGTTAGACATGGTATCACACACCAAGGAAACTTCAGAGTCAATCAAATTTAAATCTCACAATTATGTATGTCTAATATTCAAGTTAATTACTGTTTCAATATTAGAACTATTTATCACGTCAACAACTTGTGAACAACCTTTGAGCTGAATCAATATTGCTGTTCTTACAGTGTTAGATTAGATTAAATATGAAATATTTGTTTAAACCTATAAAAGAAAACAATGTGTATGTCTAACACTACAAAAGGAAAATCGTACTATGCCGGGGACATTATAATATTTATACATAAAACATTCTAACACAATTAATAAAAAAGTATCAAGATGTTACCTTGTGAATCAAGCATCAGATGTCTTATTTCAATGTATAATTTGTTTTCCATTAACTTTCTGAAAATCTTCATTAAAGATGCAAACTATTTGCAATGTAGTAAGTCTGTGATTTGGACAAATTCCAGAAAACATGCAGAGTGTTAGTCTGGATTTATCCAATACACAGAAATGGACAGAAATTACTCAGATGCATTTATGACTCACTTGTCAGTGTTTCTGCAAAAGAATGGAAGTACTGAATTCCTGTAAGTATACTTAGAGGGTAAAATTATTTATCTGAGATATATTTATTTTCTTTGCATGTGAAATGAGAATTACCATAACTTACAAAGCTGTACATGCTAGTAATCATTTACCACTCTAACTCACCCTTCTTGGTAACTTATATATGCTCTTTTTCTTATGTATACATTTATGGAAATAAGATAGTAGCTGCATTTCTTTTTACCTCAAGAATCAATGAAAATTTAAACATATTCAGCACCTCACACTTCCATATTTCATTAATTTATTGTCATTGCTCAAGTATATCGTCTGGAATTGTGATTATTGTGTTGCTTGCTTTAGCAAGGGAGATGGACAACAGAAATCAAACCAAAGTCAGACCTCAGAACAAACTGCAGGGATGAAAACTGAAAAAGAATGAGGGAGATCTTTATGAAATCCAAGGAATGCAAGATGAATAAGAAATAAAGGTGAGAAAAATTAATATGGAAATTTAAAAAAATAATCAAAAATCAAAACATATAGCCAAATTTACTTCTTGTTCTTAGGAGTCAGTGAAATTGGGGTTGAGAAAGTAATTGTTTTCCCCAGATCAAAGAAGAAAATCTATATTCAAATAAAAGGATTAAAAATTTCCAGTTTACTCATCTACCAAGGAGAAAAGACTCATATGAAAAAAATCCTTCCTTGTCATTTAAATCAACAATTATGCAAGCAGCAAAGAGCTGAAGTAAGTGCTAGTGTAACCACATGGCAGCTCTTCCTATTAAGATTGTGAGTGCAACTTCAAACCAAAGAAAGATGAAACATTTCCACCTTATACTCTGGTGAAATTCACCTACTCACATTTGCAGCCATCTCTGAACTCGCAAAATTGTATGTATTTTTTTTTGTTCCTTTTCCCTTATTCTCATGAAAAATCTCAAAGATGGAACTTTTTTCCACTACTACAGTTGCTCACAGAGACCTCACTGGTATCTCCCCTGGGATTCAATTATTAGGGGGAGGGAGAGGAGAAAATTACTTTTTGTATGAACATTCATAACTTCCTGAGGAATCGAAGGGTCAGCTATTCCTATGAAATGTCTATCAGAACACTCAGGAGCAAAAAGTCTCAAGTATGGGCACAGACAAAATTTCAAGCCTAAGAATACTTTTAAACAGAATGACTGTGATTTGGCACCAGGAATTAAAAAAAATACAGATCTATTTTAGATATAAATGCCTCTTCAACAGAATGGATGGATGGCATATCTTGTTCCAGTGTATTTTATTCCAGATCAAAACCCGAAATCGTAACAGTTCATGTCATCCAAAGATAAAATTCCCTCTGCCCCCTAACACATCACAACACACAGTTATTTACCTGGCTCTATATTTAGTGTCATAAAAGTTACTGTAAACCTAAAAAAAAAAAAATAATTAAATTCATCTCCCCATGTGTTAATTGGGCAAAATAATGATAACATTTTCTTTAATATTATGATTTTACTTTAGTTAGACACCTAACAGATGATGGAAGATGCAAGGTCTGTGGAAGCTTCAAGAAAGTAACAGTAGGTACTGGTTTGGCCTGTGCAAACAGTTCCTTTTTTTGAATTAGAAAGAAGAGAGAGAGGAATCATTTTCCCCCAATAAGTTCCCATGTTCCCATACTGCAAATCAGTGGCAAAGAGATCACGAATGAGAATTAAATGTCATTTTATGCAATAAGATAGGGGGGAGGGGGTGTAGGTTCCAAGGAAATATGATGTTCTATAAATTGATAGCTGATAAAGAAGAATATTTCCTTGTTAGATATTAGGCTGTAGATGTAAAAAGATATAGTTACTAAAATTTTCAAAGGAGAAATGCAGGAAGTTATGTATACAGCTGAAGGAAATCATGTTTGTATCTTAAAGCTTTAATATTCAAAGTTACCTGGTTACATTTAAATTAAAAATTCCAGACTAGTCCTCACTTTATTGTAACTTTCTATTTTCACACTCTGAAGTCATCTATGACTTTTTGTCTCTTGCTGTTATCTCCAAAGGACTTTCATTAGATTACTAGAACAGCACCTGAACTAGAGTTCTGCAAATACTCCCTATGGTAAAGCTGTGATATGGACACTGTGTCACTAAGTTACAGGTATATACAGCTCAGGAAGCTGTAACGGTGTTTGCAAAGAGAAATAATAACATGCAGTTATACTTAATGTAGTGGTATATTTTCCTACACAGTCAAGTAAAATTTTAATAGAAAAGTGTATATAATTAAATGATGTAATTTAATAGTGCACAAGGTTATTTGATTTGATGATTCAGGGAATAGCAAGGCTCTACACAGTGACTCGAATTTCTTTTCCATTAAATGAAAATGTCCTTTTTGCTTTCTCTGCATTGCTGTTGTTAATTCTTATTATCTTACAGGGTGCTATTTTACCAGGGGGCTAATTGTTGAAAGCTCCTTTTAAGCCAAGATAGCATATCCTCTACCTCTCATGTGTCCAAATTATAAAAATCTTATATGTAGATTCATGCTTTTTTATTCCTGTAATTTGCTTGTGCACACATTTTTGATTTCTTGCTATTTTTTCCTTTCCACTTATTATTGCAACTGTCTTTTTATGCCCTTTTACTCAAAGCTAGGTCAGAACGAAAAAGAAATGACACTAGAATAGCCTTTTAAAGAAACTACTTCCAGCCTACAAGATTTACAAGGCAGCAGCTAGTTATAGAATAGATGTATTTCTGTCATGTTTAGAGAAGAGCGAGCAGAAAAACCTGATGGGATAGACTTTTATTACAGTCTACCTGTATCTGTGGTAACCTGACAGTTGCTCTTTTTCTAGATACTGGATTCTGAAAGCTTCCTTAGAATGATGGGAACAGAAACAACTTGCAAGGGGAGAAAACCAAAAGTAGTCATTTGAGAAGATTTTGCTTACTCTACGCACTCATTTGGTCCGAATCACAGGTACTCAACACCTGGAGAGCAGTTAAACTATCCAACAGTTCTCTCCAGAAACAGTTCTAAGACACCAGGACTACGTGAACTAAGCAGGGAATCAGGCAAGGAACTCGAGAGTTAAGAGTCTTGTCATTTGAATTGAGATGTGAAAGCTGTGAAAGGATGAGAAATGTTTTGGTGCTTACAACTGACCTGACTGTCCTTATCGTCTGGTTACAAACCCAACCATTCTCTCAGTGACTAAACGTGGACAGGCGTGTCATTTGGCTAATCAGAACATGTCAGGGTCTGGCTCCTGCTTATTGACACAACAGCTACTGAATGCATGGCAATAGTTTGTCACTGAATCTTGAAGAAAACAGTAACTTGCACTTCTTGTTCTTCTCGTGGTGCATGATGGTGTTCCCAGGTATTCTGAGAACAGATCCTGGTTCAGGCATGACCTTTCAGTTGCAAGATCAAGATGAATTAAAGAAGCCTTTATGTGAATACTGATTTTACTGTAGGTGACTACAAAGGCTTTTAACAAGAAGTTGTATTAAAGTTTAGTAAATTATATACTGAATCTCCCAACCATCTTCAGGCTGATAGACTAAGAGAATAATATTATTAAAGCTGATTTAGGATGATAAAGTTTGTACATGCACGTTTGTGAGTCTGTATTATTAACCTTATTGATTCCAGAACATCCTCTCAAAACCAGTTTACACTATTAACCCCATGTATTGGCTTTTAAAAATAAAATCTTCTGTGTTTCTTTTTTATACTGATTTCTGTGTATGACAGAAAATAAGAGGGAAATTATTATGAACTTAAGATAACTTCTTTTTTAAAGAAAAATATTTTTTTTCTATGTCTTTTAACCTTCAGTTCTTCTAATGATCTTGAGTACTACTTATAATAGCAAGATAGTGGCACAATAACAAAGTAAGGCGATTATTATTTTTACTTACAGTCCTAACAGACTAAAATTTTTCTATATTACTATTTTAGAATACAATTTGGCTTCCTCAGTGGTTTTCTTTTTTTCTATCTGAAATCATAGGTTATATTTCTTATAAAAAAAACCCAGGAAATTTCTCTCAGCATTGCAGAAAAAGCATATGGAACTCTATTTTTTTATTACTTTTTTTTTCCTGCCAATGTCCCTTGCTTTGTTTTTATAACTTTGGGCTGGGTTCATGTTACATTGTTTCTGTACAATAATTTTTTTTTCTACAGCACTGTTAAAACATCCACAGAGTTATATACACCTACTGAGTTTTGCTAAAAAGTCCAAGATAGATGCACATGTTCCTAAAAAGTTAGAAGGGCATATTCTTTTCCTTGAGGTTCACAGAAAAACAATTTCAGGAGCATGTCCTCTCTAAGCGATAAAATGTGACAAAATAGAACTGGCAACCTTTTGAAAGCAATCAAAATGTTCCTGCCTCATTTTCCAAAAGAGTTACCTTGACTCTAAGAAAATTAAAAAATATTTTTTCATTCTGGAAATAGGAGAGAAATAAGGTATTTATATTTACTATGAAAAGCAAGAATGGGCTTTAATTCTGAGAGTCCAACTGTATTAAAAAATTAAAAGCTGATAAAAAATTACAGCCTCTACTTAAACTATTTTCTTTCTTCAAGAAAGAAAAAAAGCCATTTTCAATTGCCATTCCTCATTTGCAGCTTTCTGCATAATATTAGTATAATCAGAAATAGAAACCAGGTAATGAAAATACTACAGAAAACCCCATTCTTTTGAAATTTCCAGTCTAACCACAGCTGTAAGATACTAGGAACTTGGGAAAAATAAAGTTCTATGAGATTTATGGTCTGGCTTTAGATCTATAGAAAACCAACACCTGAAAAAAAAAAAAAATATAGAGAGGAATTAACAGATTTGTGTGTTATTTATTTCTACAGTGAACTTACCAGATGGGTAAATGACTGTGTTTTAATGTCCTTTTCAGTAAAAGGGAGATTATAAAAAGATGTGGATTTAACACCATTGCTTAGGAAAACAGTGAAGAATATATAGCAAAACTGTTCTATCAAATGTTGAAAATTCTGGAGTATGTAAATTAATACTGGTGGTTACTGTCAAACATTCAGGGCTGTAACCTGATTAGTGAATTTGGGATATGAGTCAGCGAAGTATTTTCTTCTAAAAAAGTAATCTCATACAAATACCATATTCCCAACACTCGCCCCAACCCTGCACCAAAGAATCTGCTGTTTGTACTTCCTTAGAAGAGCATATTATGGTCAGATCAGTGTGGAATGTTGCTGTTGCTTCAGTACTTTTTGTACAGTAACTACAGTCACCACTTAAGTTCTGCAACTGTGCTTGAATGCATAAGCAGCTTAAAATTTGTTTACCAATCCATTCAACCTTTAAGAATGTAGGAAAGCTCTTTCTGTTTCTCTCATACCTTCTAAATAGCATGCCATAAACAACAGGTCTTACCAACAGTATCACCAGAGGATAAAAATGGTAAAACATTTTATATTACATACATAAATTTCAAGCGAATTCTCAGGTTTCCATGGCAAAACACATTCCTCTGGTATTTTTCACAATATTTATTAATTTATTCAAAGTCCCTATCTGAAATTCTATGCACACACACGCAAAAAATCATAACAGATCTAAATGTACCAAACTCCCATAAATACAATCTTATATCATCACCATCTTGACACACTCCTATGCAAATCTCATGAATAATTATCTCTGCAGAAGAGCTTAAAAAAATGAATGACCCACCCTGCTTGCTCTAAGAAGCCCAATGAGCAGATTTGAATAATATGGACATAACAGACACCAAGCAAGCTCATTATTCAGTATCTTCCTGAAAGAGTCTCTCGTTTATTTTCCCAGAGTGGCTTTAGATTTTGGCCTACAAAACCAAAAGGAGGGAAATTTCAGATACTATAAACTTCTGTACAGTGTTTAACATGGAGACACAACCAGTAGGACTGTAAACCCTACTGCTAGATTCATGGCACTGTAAATGCTGGAATTAAATTGTACCTTATTAGGGAGCACTTGCAATTAGTCAGCCATTGATCACCGTGTCCAGAATGACAATGAAAATGTCATTCTTGAATGACAAAAAAGAATGAATTGCATTTCTTTGGAACATATTATGCTGCTTTGTTGAAATCATCTCCAAGATGGAGGGAGAAGGAAGAAGGCCCCATTTGCTTTGAGTGCATCATGCTTAAGCAGATGGGACTATACATATGGATGAAATAATTAAGATTCAATACATAAAATGCACTACACATTCTGCCCTCACTGCAATTAAGAGATTTTACTTCAGGCTACGGAAGCATACTCCTACAAAAGCCAACCCAAAATAACTATAAAGAACTTTCTATACATTAAGCTAAAAACAAACTCTAAAGAGGCAAATAAGGCATGATATGCCATAACTGTTTTTCAGCACAGTAACAGCAGAAACATAAAGGTGTTACTCCAAAACAGGATTTATGAATTAGTTTCACTCATTTATGTTTTGATCTGTAGATTTTGTAACACTGTATCTTCAATTAAAACACTCATTTTAGATTTTCTTTTAAAAGAATCTACCTTCTAAGAGTAGACAGTTATTCAAGGAAACTGAAGTAACAGAGTATTTTCTGGTGAAAAGGCAAAATTATGATCTTTAATATTTTCAACTGTGCTAATGACATTCATGGGATTGCTGACAAATGTTAAAGAGTGAATTTAACCTTTAACCCAAGTGTAGTCATTAAAATAATATTCCAAAAGCTTCAAAATACATCCTTTTCCCCTAACACTCTGCACCTTAATTATACAGTACCTATTGTAGTTGATCTTCCATTTGTCTCACCTTATAGTAAAGACTAATTAATTTTTAGTTGCTACTTTACCTTCATTGAGACTTCCAATCACTTGTCTTAGCTTGCCAGTAAATGCAAAATTTTATCTGAACTACAGATGTGGCATTGACACATTTAATTATGACTTTAAATTATGGCTACTTTTGAACACAGATTTCCCTGAAACCTTCCAAAATCAGGATGAAAACATATTTTTCATCACCTGTGATAGTGTTAGATGACAAATAGACACTGTTAAAGGTTCTCAAGCCATGCTAGAGCCTCATTCAAAACCTAAGTTTCCTGCAGCCATAAAAACAAGGAAATAAAGACAGTGGACACATTCTTGAAAAGTCAAGAGCATTTTTGTAGAGAATTTATAATCCCTTATTGGAACATTGTAATTGTAGAGTTCAATAAAAAAGTAATTTCATATGCCATTTTATAAGCTTAAAATGTATCCTAATATATGAAAGTAGCTAATACTTTAAATATCAGGGTTTTTTTTGACAAGAACAGGAAAACATTTTGCTTTCCCTACCACCGAATCAACAAGTGAAACCTATGAACTCCTGATGCACCAGTAGCTATGATTCTGCTGAGGAAAAGGGATTCAATATACCTATTAAATGCAAATGAGATGTAGGCTTCTGAAGTTCAGCCTTATTCTAAAATTTCTCCTTCTCCTCCTGGGCAGTCAGAAATTATTACTCTACTTACAGTAAATTACAGACATAATTTCAAGTTAATATACAGTAAATGAATGATAGAGATTCAAACAAGATGTCTGAGGTTCTGTTCCTGTTTCTTCTCCTGGAAAACATATATCTGATTTGACTACGTGTTTAAAAGTTGATCTCCTGTCTGTCACTCATTCTGGCAGCTCTACACTGATATTCTCTGTTAGATTAACAAAAGCTCTGCAGGCTCCTTATCCCCAGAGTGGAGAGAGAGATATGGAAATAGACTTGTCTGGTTGCCATCAGAAAATTCCTTGGGTGTCCTTGCTACAATGGAAACTGAAGATTTTCACATGAACAGCTCAAAGAAAACCACTGTCCTATGCTCAAAGAGGTAACAAGTTTTGACTAGTTTTCAAAATCAGATCAGCAATTTCAAAGGTTATCTTCTGTTAAAAAGGCTTGAGCAACTATGTTCTCTCTATAAAAGTATATGATGAACTGCCACATTTCTATGGAAGTGCCTCGATGTAATCCAACAGGTTCAATTCTAACCCAATGAGAATACAGAAAATGTGTTTAAAATGACAACGATTTTAAAATCTAATCCCTCTCTTTGATACCACTTGAAACACAATAAATTGATGGTGGTTACACCTTTTCTTTCTAGTAGTCCAGCAATTGCATCTGCTGTGAGATGGACAAGGTGTGGCAATTTGAGCCAGAATATTTTATTGTCCAGTGATCTATGATCTATTCAGGTTGTGGGTGGAGTCAGTTCATACATAACCAAGTGCTTCTCTGGGAAATGTTGGAGATGTCTTGCCTAGACTGCTGTATAACATGGAAATGTGGACACTATTTTAGGATGTGAGAGAACAAGAAAGTCCCATTAAGCAAATGAAAGAGTTTAGCCTCAAAGCACATGAAAATATTCTAGCCACTAACATTTTGAATAAAGTTTAGGTAAAACTTCATCCTTGAAGACATTTTTTGGAGGAAATACTTTCTTCCTCTGAATATCCAGTTCCATGTGAAAGCTCATGGCTTTGAGTCAAGTCAGCTGAGCACATGAATTCCTTAGGAAAAAGACTGTAACACTAAACATCTACTTTGGGCACCGCTTGTATAAACGCCATTCATGAGGATCTAACATTTATCTGGTTTCTCTTGTGTGAAAAGGGTAAAGTAATTTGGAAGAAAATAAACCCCCTTGCGTTCCAGCTGGTCCTCAGTTTTTATGTTTTAAGTCAGCATGTTGTGTTATGTTGTGTTATGTTGTGTTGTGTTATGTGGCAGTTTTTATGTTATAAGACTGCATTTTGAATCCAGTCTACCATTATGATTAGTTTGGGCTCTTTCAGAGGACAACCTTTTTCTTCACATATTGTATAAAGGCTATTAAAAATTACTGACTAGAAGAGATGGCAAAGAGATTACCTTTAAGAGCTGGCCAAGGTGGTTTCAACTGTTTTTAAATTGAATAAGGCTTTTTCAGCCAAACAAAAATGTTTCATAAAGCAATAGCAATCTAACGGGCCCAGGGTGTGTTCTTCTTTCAGCTTATATACAGGGGAGGCCTAAGTTGAAAACCTAACTTTTGCAATTACTTAAATTTCAGGTACATTGAAACATTCTGAATGTTTTGTTTTGACTTTGTTATGGTAGGAAAAAAAAAAAAAAAAAAACAAACAGAAACCTCAATGGTGTCACCAAATAAATTGTTGTTCCTTGACCATCTTCCCTAGTTCCTAGCCAATGCGGTGCTGTAGATTTGGAAGTTTACTCGTGAAGAGCACACCAAAACAGGTGCTGACTGGGTCAGCTTGTAATCCTAATGTCACTATATTTGAAGCTGTACCATATATCCAACTGTTCGGTGTGCTGACTGCCCCCAGGAAGTGGGGGAAGAACATGTGATTTAGGAATGATGATAATTAATGATAGAGGGAAGATTTTTCAAAGTCTCACATGCGAGTAGGATACTTAAAAGTCCTTTCAAAATCTCACCATTAAGACTTCTGTGAGTTTTATACATTTAAAAAAAAAAATCTTAAGGGCACTCTATTTATTTAGCTGTATTTCTTTTTGCTTGCATGGGCTTTGAAGAGAGATATGTAGAAACTAACCTCAGCAGCATGAAGGAACTTACTCAGCCTGGAAGTTCTAAACTCAGATGACAGTTATCAAGAGTGCTCAGCACGAACATGCGTAGGGGATCAGACTGACTGGTCTGAGGAAGGTTCTGAAGTGTATTCATATCCTATGGGAATGTACATCAGTCCTATGCATGGACCTATCTGAAACTACATAAAGGGGAATGATAAACAGGAGATGGCAGCTGACTCAGAGTGCCTACAGAGTGCCATCACTGGGGAGGGAGCGATAAGGAGAATTCCTGCTAGAACGGCGATGATCATGATGAGCAATTGCTGCACAGATAATGGTGCTCAGGTGACATCTCATTGCATGAATGAAACAGGAACCAACTGTGGACCATCTGACAACACTACACTGGACAGAATAGTCATCAGAGCAGATACCTGTAACTGAATGCTGCAGTTTAAGTGGTATTTTTGTCTGCTTGAGGAGGAAGAACGTTAAAACCCCAAATCCCCAGGAAATTAAGGAAAAAAGAAAAAAAAAAAAATTATGTCACATAAAGGGTTCCTCATCTCTCATGAGATCTCATTCACAAAAAATGTTTCAAACATTCATCATAACTGAATACAGAGACTTCTATGCTTTGGCTGCACTTCTCCCTGCAAAACCAGAAATTCAGCAGGCTTGATACAGCAGCAAGATCCAGATACTCAGAAAAAGAGGCATTCAAACTAATGTAAAATCACCTGCTTCATGGGAACAGTTTATATAAAAACATTACAAATGTGTGGGAGTCCATGGATGTGTAAATAACAAATAAATCAGATCTTGAAGGTTAATGTGTCCTTTAAATAAATAGCAGAATTTGGGTCATCTCGTCTGCTTTGCACTGACGGTGCTACCTTACAGTTATGGTGATAGATAAGCATGTTAAGGGAGCAATCATCCATGTAAATTTGTCTGACATTAACAAGAATTGAGAATAGGGAAGCAAAGCAAGCTTCCACTCCCAATAAAAAATAAACAAGATGTTAGAGTAGTGCATTTGTCAATACTCAGGCATAGAGAGTGTAAGATTTCAAAACTCAAAGCACTAAATTCATCACACGGAAATCCTGTTGAGGACAATGCAAGTCTTGCTTGATGAAAGGCTGACAAATTTGTCCCAGAGACATGATAAAACAAACAGTGGTTATTTCTGCTTGTTTCACATTGTCATACGTACACATAAATGGGTGAATTTCAAGCACAGCAGGAGAGCAATAGAAAAAACAGGGTTTCAGCAAATTGCTAAGCAACATTTCAGTGCCTGAAAGTCTCACTTACAAGCCTCTGACAGGCCAACAAACAGAAGATTACTGGAGAACTTTTCTTAAAAGCCTCCAAAAAACAGAAGTTCATAAAGCAGCATATAAGAGAACAAGCTTATTGGCACCGCTGATTCAGGGCCTTCTTTAAACAGCTTTCTCCATCTTGAGTCACTGAGAGATCTAGAAACTATATTGCTCATAATACGAGTGATACAGTAATGATACAAGCAAAAAGATAAATATTACTTGTATTAATAATGAAGGCAACAGGCTAAGTATTGCCTCTTTACAATACAAGCAGTACTTGAGAACCTTCATTTGAGAGTGAAGATGATGCTAGATGATTTTCACTGATATTTGAATTCTAAACTAGCAGTATCAAGATTTATTCCCCCAAATTAACCTGTTTTTAGAACTTATTACATAGATTTCAGACTAAAGGACTTGCTGATTTTGTTTTCTGCTGCCAAATTATGAATATTTTTAGGCTTAAGATGAGGAAGTTTTCATTGGATTCCTTTTTAATAGAAGCTTCCTAAAGGAATAATCTTTGAGAGGTCCTGGAGAGGTGCCTGAGGACTGGAGGAAGGCCAGTGTCATCCCATCTTGAAAAAGGGCAAGGAGAACGACCCAGGTAACTTCAGGCTGGTCAGCCTCACCTCCATTCCTGGAAAGGTGATGGAACAGCATGTTCTTGCCACCATCTCAAAGCATATTGAGGAAAGAAGGCTTATCATGAGTACTCAACATGGATTCAACAAAGGGAAGTCATGCTTGACTAATCTGATAGCCTTTTATGATGGCAGAGCTCGATGGATAGATGAGGGGAGGGCAGTGGATGTGGTGTATCTCGACCTCAGCAAAGCTTTCAATACTGTCTCCCATGATATCCTTGCAGCCAAGCTTAAGAAGTGTGGCTTGGATGGTTGTGTGGTGAGATGGTTTGGAAACTGGTTGAAGGACAGAGCCCAGAGAGTTGTGGTCAGTGGATCAGAGTCTAGCTGGAGGCCTGTGGCTAGTGGTGGCCCCCGGGGGTCGGTCCTGGGTCCAGTACTGTTCAATATATTCATCAATGATTTGGACGAAGGGATAGAATGTACCCTCAGCAAGTTTGTTGATGGTACAAAACTAAGAGGAGTGGCTGACATGCCAGAAGGCTGTGCTGCCATCCAGCGTGACCTGGACAGGCTGAAAAGCTGGGCAGAGAGAAACCTAATGAAGTTCAATAAGGGCAAGTGTAAAGTACTGCATCTGGGGAAAAACCACCCCATGTATCAGTACAGGTTGTGGGCTGATCTGTTTGAAAGCAGCTCTGGGGAAAAAAGATCTAGGAGTCATGGTGGACAAAAGGATGGCCATGAGCCATCAATGGCCCTTGCGGCCAAGAAGGCCAATGGCATCCTGGGATGTATTAAGAAGAGTGTGGCCAGCAGGTCGAGGGAGGTTATCCTCTCCTCTGCTCTGCATTGGTGAGGCTCCACCTCCTCTGGATACATTCAAAACCCTCCTGGATGCATTCCTGTGTAGCCCAGTCTAGGTGATCCTGCTCTGGCAGGGGGGTTGGACTAGATGATCTTTCGAGGTCCCTTTCAACCACTAAGATTCTGTGATTCTGTGATTTTTAACAACAAATACTATTTTCTCTATTGTCATTTATGTATCATATAATAATTTAGTTGCTGACAGAAAAGAAACAGTGTTTTGGAGTAGTATAGGAACAGTAAATGTATTTGCAGTTATTAGCCGTATGAATTGTATTTGTAGTGTTGATAGCACTAAACGTTGGCAGTGAAAGTGGTACTAATGTGATTGCGATAAGCAACTCTTTCCTAAATATTCAAAGAAGATTTTTCTTTTCACAGAGAATATTGATCACAATACGCAATGATGGAAGTACTTGAGTAGAAGTTGAGATTGCTTCCACTATGGTTTGATTTGGTATTTTAAACTGAATCAGGAGAAGTGTTAAGACTGAGGGAATAAACTGTATGGAAATTATTAGAGCTCTTCTAGTAATTTCTAGTAATAAATTAACTGGAGAATACCTGTCACCTCGTGCACCATAAATTTTCTTCTGCTCATGCTTTAATTGAAGAACTTAGGATAATATAAGAGAGGAAAATTGAAAAGCACAGTTAGATAGAAATTTGCGGTTGGGTAAATAACTCAGTAGGAGATCATCCTAGAGATAATGCTAAAAAGTGAATATGAGGCATCAAAATGTTCACTATAGCAATTAGATCTTAAAATCCATTTGATTTTATTACCAGCACTTATCTAACAGACTCTCAAGACGTTATCGTGCTTGTGCTGATGTAAAAAACATTCTGTTGTAGTCATAATTATACAAACTGTAAGCATAATCAAACTCAATTAAGAATAGTAAATCAAACAGAAAACATGAACAAACCCCTGTAATATTATAGGACTATGTGTCACAAAGAACATATGGTACATATGCAAAGAGTCACTGCAATAAAAACAGCCCATAACTAAATCTATACACCTATAAATGTATATAAATATATAATAGCAGTACAAATAAGAATATTCTAACAATTCCTGAGCAAACATATCACTTCAACTACAATCACAAGAATAAAATCCATTCTCTTGCACTTTGGAAGAGGCAGAGCTTCATCTAAGAGCAAATAAATTAGTTACACTTTTATTAACAATAATTGTCCTTACATCACACTCAGTTTTACTACAGCAGACTCTTGATCTTGACTCTTTTACTTCAGCTGACTCAAGATCTTTCTTGATCTTGACTGAGAGGCGAAAATTAGAAGAACAAAAGGAAGAAAAGGAACCTCATAGTCTGAGAACTAATACCCAGATTATGACTACATTAAAATCTGACTGAATTGCTCTCTTTACTGTCCAGTAAGTACTAGAACGTATGCACAGCTTACTGACAGGTCTCTGCTAAACAGAAGAGTATCTCTTGTCCCATTCAGTGTGTTTCAATGACTTATTTATTGCAGAGAATGTGTGTCCTCATACGGTTTATTCAGATACGACAATAATGAGGGTTAAATAAATTCCAGCTTCTATTTATAGTACATAGGAGCTCAGCTGGAATCAGTGACTTTTCATGTTGTAACACCAGCACTGCAGATATCAGTCTTCAGGGTTGACCAAAATAAAACCTTTTTTTTTTTCCTTATATATATTTATACTGTTGAACATAACTTAAAGCACACATGCATATACACACATATATATTGGCCTGTTTTGCTAGCCATGAATCACTCTTGCAAGTAAATTCTGGAGAATCCATGTTATACAACTAATTGAGGTAATCAAGGTACTCAGCATCATAAAATTGTGTCTATTGCTTCCAGAAATGATCTTCTGATTTCATTAGCTTTTAGAATTAGTACTCATCTTTGACTTTAAATAGACTACAAACTCTGTACCTTGCATATAAATGTTCAGTCTGTCTGTTTAATCATTCAGTTTCAGTATTTTGCATGATGCCATATGTTCCTGTGACTAAACAATCTGCAGTTGCTATTCAGCTAGCTTTTATTTTTGAGATCTCTGGGATTTAAAATTTCTCTACCAAGAGTACATTCCTTCCATACCCTGATATGCCTCTCAGCTTTACAATTGACAATCCATTTATATATTCCCTAAAAGAGAACATGGATGACATCATTTTCCCACATGATGATGTTAATTATGGTCACTCCATCACTCTGATTTGTTCATAGCAGAACCTGCAGGGATACCTCTGATTAACTTCTTCCTCTTCTGCATGCCTATTCCAAAGCCAAACAGCTTTATTTCTACAATGATCTCATCTTGGTGTAAATATATTTATAGTATTTCAAAGAGAGCTATTAAAATTTGGAGTGTCCTTTTTGTTCTCATAAAATTTAATCCTATTTAGCTTTGTTTTTTAATAAATCAAGATTACATGATATGGTGGGTTGGCCCTGGCTGGACACCAGGTGCTGCTCTATCACTGCCCCTCCTCAGCTGGACAGGATGGAGAAAATATAATGAAAGGCTCATGGGTTGAGATAAGGACAGGAGGAGTTCACTAACCAATTACTGTCACAGGCAAAACAGACTCAACTTGGGGAAATCAGATAAGGTGTGTTGGGTTTGTGTCTGGTGGGGTTTTGGTAGCGAGGGAGGGAGCTACTGGTGTGGCTCCTGTAAGAGGCATTGAGAAACTCTCCTGGCTCCAGGTCAGACCTGTCTCTTGCCAAGGCTGAGCCAATCAGCACTTCTGTGATAACATACATTAAAGGGGAAAGCCCAGTGGGTAAGTTCCTTTGTTTGAGGACTTTTTTTTTTTATTTTGGAGAGGAGTGGGACTGGTTAAAGACAACCATGTAGTCATTGAGGTCAGTGAGGAAGGAGAGGGTGAGGCACATTGGAGCAGTCATTCCCATTTGGCCCATGGTAAGATGGCAGACTGAGCCCTTGCAGCCTTTAGAGATCAACACTGGAGAAGAATCCTAACTGCAGCCCATGGAGGACCCCACACCCGAGCAGGGCATTGCTCCTGAAGTAGTCTGTGACTCTGAGGACAGACTGTGCTAGAATGGTCTTTCACTGTGAGAATTACAGCCCATGGAAGAGATTCAAACTAGTTGGAGAACTTTGTGGAGGACTGTGTCTTGTGGGAGGGATGCCACATTTGTTGCAGGGTAGGACTGTGAGGAGTTTTCCCCTTGAGGAGGAAGGAGCAGCAGATACATCATCGGAATGGACTGGGACTGACTACTACCCCTGTTCCCTGTCCCCCTGTGCCATTGAGGGGGAGGAGGTAGCAGAGCTGGGCCTGGGAAAAAGAAAACGGTGAGGCAAATGAGTATTTAAGATCCAGGAGTATTTATCTCTTTCCTACTCTGATTCAGTTGGTGAATTGGTGTGATTTTATTTAAATTCTTCCCTGCCCCAAGTCTCTCTTTTGCCTGTGTCCATAACTGATGAGTGATCCCCCCCTGTCCTTTGTCTCAACCCTCTATTCTTCTATTGAATTTTCTCCTCCTCATCCCCCTGAAGAGGGGTAAGAGTGAGCAAGCATCTGCATAGTGTTTTGTTGCCGGCTGGGTGGGCTCAAACCAAGACAGAAGAGTAATGAGATATAAAACCTAAATTTTAAAACACCTTCCCATCACTCCTCCCTTCTTCCTGGGAATAACTTTACTCCAAAATTCTCTACTTCCTCCCCCTGCAGTGGCACAGGAGGATGAAGAATAGGGGTTGTGGATGATTCATCGCACATTGTCTCTGTCAATTCTTCTTCCTCAGGGGAAGGACTCGCATTCTTCCCCTGCTCCAGCATGGGTTCCCTCACATGGGAGACAGCCCTTCATGAACTTCTCGAATGTTAAGTCCTTCCCATGGGCTACAGTACTTCATGATCTTCACCAGAATGGGTCCTTTCCATGGGATGTAGTCCTTCAGGAACAGACTGTTTCAGTGTAGGTCCACCACAGGGTCACAAGTCCTGCCAGCAAACCGGCTCCAGTGTAGGCTTCTCTTTTTTTCATGGGTCCACGGGTCCTGCCATGACTCTGCTCCAACACAGCCTTCCCATTGGAATCACAGCCTCCTTCAGGCATCCATCTACTTCAGCGTGGTGTTCTCCATGGGCTGCAGGGTGGATATTTGCTTCACTGTGAATATCTCTGGGATGCAGGGGTACAGCCTGCCTCACCATGATCTTCACCACAGCTTGCAGGAGAAACTGCTCTAGCATCTGGAGCACCTTCTCTTCCTCCTCCTCCTCCTTCTTCACTGACCTTGGTATCTGCATAGTTGTTTCTCTCACATAGCCTCACTGTTTTCTTCTGGCTGAAGTTTGTGGTGTACACAAACTGTTTCCCCTTCTTAAGTATATTACCACAGAGGTGCTACCACCATTACTGATGGCCTCAGCCTTGGTCCATCTTGCAGCTGACTGGCATTGACTTGTTTGGATATGAAGGAAGCTTTTAGCAGCTTCTCACAGAAGCCCCCCCTATAACCCCTCTGCTACCCCAGCCAAACAATTATTACATATAGTAACAACTGAGATGGCCCAGTTTTTCTTCATGCTATGCTTGAAATGAGAAATAATTGAACTAAATTGGACACCATCTTAACTGCTGTTACAGGTATCATTACAAATTCAAGGTATTCGTAGGTTAATGATAGATTATAGTGTCTTTCACCTACTTCAGTCTTGATTCATGTAGGAAATCAGCCTAGCTATAGGAACTGGGGGGTGAGGGAGGGAAGATATGTGTAAAGAAGCAGCCAGCCTTGCATCGTTTTAGTTCTGGTGAGCATTCTGGGAGCAAAATGAAATATACCTGAACCATGTTTTGTGCTATAGTCCATTTAAGGCAGCAAGTGCAGCCTGTTGTCACTATCAAAGCAACCAAGAAGTACTCAAACTTATTAAAATAAAATGTGTCTTTAGTGATGAAGATTATTGAAAACATTTCCAAACTTATCTCCCCAAAAATCAAGCTTTTTATGATTTACAGTTTTATGCAGACAAAATGAAAGACAGGTTTATGGGCCCTAAAAGGAAACAGTTGTCCCATGGTCAAAGGTAGTTTACTTACCAAAGGCAAACTTTACACATTCTTTTATGATGGAAATCAAGAATACATTACTCTGGCAGTTTCTAAGGCTCATTACATGAACTAATTTGATCCCTTTCTAAATTAAGTTAGTACTGATTATTTCTCGATATCTTTTTTGGGCTTTTTGTTTGAGGTTTTTTTGGTGGGCTTTTTTTAATGTTTTTAAAAAGCGTTGTTTGGCTTTCATTGTCCTCTGAAATTAGCTCCTGTTTTCTGGAAGCACTTATTCAGCAACAATATCTTCTGAAATGTATCCTTAGTCCTTGTGTCAGATTTAACAGCTTCACTTAGTGTTTTAGTTAACTTCTATGTCAGCTACTTTACTCTTTATAGTTTCATCTGCTATGAATAAAGTTGTAGTAAATCTGGCCCCTTGCCTTTTCTGTCAAGTTTTAAGTGAAAAGAAAGTCTAGAGGGCAGCAGTCCTAGCCTTGGAAGGCTTAGTGGAAATCCTTGCTCCCTCACAGACCCATGTTAGGTTGAATAAAACCAAATCAAACCATTAAAGACTTAGCATCCTTAAGCTTTATTATATCTAGTGAGGGGCTCGGGAAGGGAGGAAAAGGAATTGTAAAAGAAATTCTGTGAGAATAGGAAATTCTCTTGTACATATGATTACAGAACAATTAGTTAATTTTAGATACCTTAACCTTTGTAATTCACTGGTCATCTATAACTCCAATTGACTTCAGTTATAGTAATAGGTGCTTCTCTCCTTGATACACCTCATACTAAAAGTTTTTATCTGACTGATAGAATTAGCTTCTGAAAACTTTGATTTTTCTGAAAATTAAAATAAAAAAAAATAAGGAAAACTTAATTTTTTATTTCTCTAAGAATGTAAATAAAATGTTCTTATATAGAGCTCACCTATGGAGGGAATTATATATTGCTTATCTGGTTTATTTACTGGAATGTGGCCTGATGAGAACAGATAAGTGTTCATTTAATTAAAACATTGTTTTATTTAATCAAGAAGGTGAATGACTAATATCTTGGGATGAAAGGAAGAGAGAGAGGAAAAGGAAAATGTCTGCCTTCAACTGTGAAACTTTTTTTTTATTGAGTGTTTGTACTAGTTACTTCTCATTGTCTCCCACATCCCATTGAGGGGGAGTGAGCAAGCAGCTGCGTGGTGATTTGCTGCCTACCGGGGTTAAACCACAGCACTATTAGAAAAAAAAAAAGTCCACAGACTGAACAGATCAATTCTACAGAGTACCTAACACCAGAGAACTAAAAAAAAAAAAAAAAAAAAATCCTAAGTCTTCTGGATGGAATAAAGTTCTGTGGCAGGACAAATAGAATAATAATTTATTTTTCTTATTATTTGTTGAGTGGCACAGGGTCAGGCAGCATTAATACTAACTTTGAGATACTGCTTTTGTTTAGTTGCAAGCTCCCAAATTTCCACTCATCCAGCAGAGATCAGTTACAAGCCAGATTTAGTTTTATATTAGAAAGCTGCATGAGTCATTACAGTGACAGCATGAAAAGCTGAATTATGCCTTCAAAGCATTACATAGCCTCTTTAAGGAGTTTGTTTAAATAGTTAACAGACAAGATAACAATACACTAGTAGAAAACTCATCTAGCATTGCCTAATAGAAGAACAGCTTCCAATGGGGAAAGATGGCAAGAACTGGGTGTATAACATTGTGATTTGAGTAAGCACCAGAAAATTCTGTTCTTTTTGTGCTTCTGAAATTCCTTTGTGCAGGGCAGAGCCCTCCACATTCAGACCTTCTGTTTTGATATCAAAATCATGTGTATTAGAAAGGAAGAGAGAGGCTGCTGTTTACACTAGTAGATACTCAAAGGCAGACAATAAAAGCACTAAGTATTCCTATGGAGGAGAGAGAATAAAATAATTTTTTTAAAATGTCTACATTAAGAAAAAATAATAAAAACAACAAACCATATATGGAAATTCATACTACTTTTATTTAAAAAAAAAAAAAAAAAAAGGAAAAAGAGGACTGGTATAGTAGAAAAAATACTTAAAAATGTAAATACTAAACTCCTTATATTAAGTCCCAAAGAAATTTTTAAAAAGTAGGAGGTAACACTATAGACCACTAAAAGAAAAAATGTATTCGATTCCTGAATCCTGCTGAAAAGACATTTGATATGGACTAGGTGAAGGGATATCCCTCCCTATCCCTCATGGAAGTGAGATATGCTCTTCTCTCCTATGCATCTGAAAGCTGGGACTTGAGAGAAAAAAGTGTTTTAGAGCTGTGATTAAAAAAAATCTAAGGTGTTCCATTGCAACGTGATAAGCAACATAGGCAACTGAAATAGAGCAAATAACTCATAGCACATTTCTTACAAGGAGGCAAATCCACTGGAGGTTATATAGAATTATTTTCTAATAGATAAATGAGAGAATTTAAATGTTACAACACTTTATTAACTGGTAGTCACTAGTCAAATTTTTGAGTAGTCTTCCACACTGCAAACTATGAAACAGAACACAGTCACTTTTTTGTCACTTGCATGCCCCATCTGGATCCTAGAAAAATTATTCAAAGATACAGAAAAGGAAAACACATATGTCTGGCCAAGAAGTTGAGTGCTCAGCACAGGGGAAAAACATGTTTCCCAAATCCTAGTGTTATAAGACTTCTAATAGAAACATAAGTATACAGAAAAATTTCTGCAAAATTTCAGCATCCAGAGACATTTTCACCCATACTAAATCTTTGCTAGCACCACTTTGATGAATTCTCACTAGTAAAGTTTTAGGGCTTTGTTTCACAGCTAAAGACTGGTACTTCATATACCTCATCTGTGTGAGGTTTTAATACAGTTTACTACCCTGTAAACAAAACATTTGGATAAACCTTCGAGGATATCATTCTTTATGATGATTTTCTTCTTAGACCTGTCATTTAGCTTTTTCATGATGTTACTCACAGATTGCAAAAGATAAGTAGAAGAAATTGACTAAACTTTTTATTCATAGAACTAGTGTGGTATTATTTTTATCTCAGTAGGCACATCATAAGCTCAGAAGTAAAGTATCTGCTTTTAAATTGAATAACACTGAGGAAATAAAGTTCAGGGAGCATGAAGACACCAAAGAACAAAGATTTTTTTAAATGTTGAGTTTTGTTTTCTTAAAAAGCTTAGCTAGTGGAAAAAAAAAATACTTCACGAAAGTGAACTTTGTAGACAGTAGTAATGCTAAGTCTGCTTAAGGGAAGGCGTAAAGTTTTTGGAAAAAAAAAATTGAGATAATGAGTGGTAGTAAGAAAGTTTAGATGTCTGCATATAATAAAAGTCACCTGTGATAAGCATAACTTTAGTAAGGGACAAACACATATGATCTTCAATTAGTGTAACATTTTACTTATTTGTACATGAAGTGGTGTTTATCCAGAAAACAGTGACATTGTACTACAACTGGGTCCTTTTGTTGACATCTATCTAGCTTCAAGCTACTATTAGCCTTTAATTCACTCAGAATTGAGAATATTTATTCCTTGTTTTAAATTTAATAAATTTTGGTTTTGTAGTCTGTTTCTTGCTGTTGAATATCCAACATGTGAAATTTAAGTCATGATTCTTAGCTGTAACCACCCACAGAAATTAAATTCAAAGGGAAAATTAATGGTGCCAGAACTAATTATCACTTACAGTGAATTGCACATTTTTTTCCTCATTTTATTTGTTTGATTTTCTGTTGTCATCACTCAATAAGCTTTTGCCATAACAAAAGACAAAGCTTATGATCCAAAAATAAATTCCACAAGTTCTGACATGCTTTTTTTTAACATGAAATGTACACACCTGATAAAAAATACTCCTACTGACAACAGAATAGTTAAAAATGAGAGAAATAGATCCAAGTACCTTGAAAAATCACCTTTAAGAAATATACAAATTTGTAGTGACCAAAAGAATATGTCACAGAATACTGAACAAATTGGAGGACATCTAATCTCCACTCACAATCTATGCAGATAACAGCTGCAACAGTTGCAGAGTATTTGCTGCTGTCATAAGATAGCACAGTTTTAGTCAGCTGTGGTAGATGTCTACACTCACAGTGAAAAAAAAAAAACAAAAAAAAACTTTTATGTAGTGTTATTTCTACAGATACAGCACAAAAAAATCTCAGAGGAGACAAAGTTGAAGATAGAATTTAAGAAGTAGACAATTATTCAATGTCTTGTGGCAGAAAAGAATTTCAGAGAAACAAGACAGTAGAACTAAAAAGGTGATACCCAACTGTCATTTGACAATGAGTTAGATGCCAAGAGTGCATAACCAAGGTAAGTAGTTATGGAACAAGGTTTATTATGTGAAATCACAAAAATGGATAGCAATTCTGGAAAGAAATGATGAACTTTTTCTTGAGAGATTAGAAAGGATAAGAAGCCTTAAAAAAAAAAAATGGGCAGAAAACAAGTTTCTCACTCTTCACTCTTCTTCATTCTTTAAGCGATCAGTCAGTCTGGACTTGGTGACCTAAATTTGCTGAAATTTCTTTAAAAAGTTTTTTTTCCAAAAAAGTTATAGTGATACCTTCAGGAAGGAGTACTATAGTAGAGGATGCTATTGCACTGGAAGGAAAACACCAGGGAAATATGTACACAAATATCTTAAAAATTAAATCAGAGGAATGGGAAATATATGCTAGATAATGATCTAAACTCTAAGGGTGCAGTGAAGCTACTCATTATTATCTGCAAACTAAAGTAGTTTGTGTTTTTGCAGGCAGAGGCAAGATTAGTGTTGGTGGAGGAAAAAAAGAAAGTAATGACACTAGGCAGCAATAACGAAAGAAGGATTATGAGAGACAGAGTTTGATATTACAAATATTACTTTGCAACAACATTGACCATTAGAAACACTGCTAGAAGGGAAAAGTAAATGCAGCATGTTTTCTACAGTCATGGCTTTCAAATTGTTTTGTCTGCTACTTGGCACTATTTCTCTTTAAAAGGAATGGGAGGACTGGCCATTGTTTTATTTAATATTTCCCTAATTTAACAGCAAAAGCAATATTGTAATATGTACACAAGCACACACATAAATCCAAACATGAAAGCAAATGGCATATCGTTCTCTGATGTTATTGCATCATAATAGTCATTGTCAAGACTCTTCTTAACACAGATGCACCACTTGATTTTTCTGTTAAATTTTTGAAGACTTCTTTAATGTTGTTTTATGAGTCTCTTGAAAGCCATTAACTCTTCTGTTTACAGCTCAAAAGAGCTTTAAACCTACCTTTCTACTATTAATTCTTCTGTAGTTTTTGTTAATTCTTTTTTGTATGACTAAAAAAATGAATGTGAACAAGAGATAAGTATATTAAAATAAGTGTATTGAGATAAATCTATAACCTGAGCTAATAATACATTTTAAATTAAAAGTTTCTTCTTTGAGGTATGGTTACAGTTTTGGGACATGGTGTATTTATTTCAACAAAATGGAATTAAGAAAAGTTACTTTCTAGGGTTCCAGGCAGAATTTCTAAGCAAAACCAGATCAAGTGTTAAAATAGCCAGTAGTCTGACAGAGTATTAAAAATTCAGCAGTTGTCTGATGGAGTGTAGGAAGAATTAGAAGGGAATAGTTAAATGCTATCTTTGCTTATTTTGGACAAGGAACAGGAATTTCAGTCTTCTATATCCACAGTTAGTATTCCAAGCATTGGTTGTTTTGTGTTAATATCTGTTTTCCCTCATAGAAATAAAGGCATTAAAATTAACTCAAGATGGAAAAAAATATTTCTTGCCAGGCCATACAAACCATTTTCCATCTGTCAAATCCCTTATCTTGTTTACTACAATTTTTTTCCTGTTGTTGACTGAAGGCTACCTACCTGACTGGCATTCTTTTGAGTCTGAAATTAATGTTTTGTAGTCCACGTCCTACTTGTATTAACTTTCACCTCTTCTTTCTTGGATGAATCAAAAAAGTCTGTGAAACTTCTTTTAATATAGATCTTAAATTCAATTAAAATTAAAATTTGCCACCATGTATCAACCAAGGATGTTGTTAATCACCTCTAGGCTGTAATTCTGTGTGTTCAAAGTTCAAAAGTTGTGTTTTTCGGGAAAATTTCCTCTTGGTTTTGTTGTTGTGTTGGCTTCCTAAATGCAAATATGCATGTGTAAACATGCAATCAGATGTTCAGCCTCTATGAAAAGGATGAAAAGCTATCCATGTTTCCCAGATAACTAAATTATAATGTAATTTAGAACTTTATTTTTTCTGAATCTAGCTGAAAGAATACAAGTTAGAACTAAAGCTGTCTCCAGTATCGCTAGGATGTATTTTTAAGTAGGTCTTCTATAGGAAAGTTTCTCTAGAAATACTCATTGTGAAACTGAAAATGGGATCCGGGCTTCGGTTCACAGAGGCTACACCTACATCAGCAGAGTGTGTAGCTGGCAAAAGTCAATCAGCAGAGTGGAAATGGTGATACTAAGAACTAGGTTTGAGGCGCTAGCTGGTGATGAACCCTATTTTATTCCCATTGACTGATACTTAAGCCACCTAAGTTGGAGTACATTAGGTGTACTCCTGCAGTACACCTTCCACGTCTTCAGTCTTGTCCAAAAGGAAATTCAATTCGTATTCTTCAAGAGCAGTGTACAGAGTGAACAAAGTACCACTGGAGACTATCAGGAAATTCAAGTTAGTAGTGTTTTCCTGATCCAAACTGAAGCAAGAATGTTGTTAGCCCAAGAGTTTGAATGTCTTCAGCTTTTGCATAAGCACAGGCTTTGAAACACACATAATCATTTTATGATACTAAAATAGTACTGTCTGAATGAAAAGTACCTGTGTGACACTTTGACATCAGTTTACAAAGCTTTGACAACAAAGCTGAAACTGGTATTTTTGTGGTATTTATTACTGCATTTCTCAGTCATGAAATCATGTTAACACTTTTTAAAATCTTGAATTATCTTTTCCTTCTTTAAAAATGCTATGTAACTGTATAGATATGTATCTGCTAACATAAGTATATAAAAAAATGCATGTATAATTATGTAACTATGATAAGAGAAAGGCCTCATACTCTTCATATTTAATCTGTGGAAGAAAAGATTTAAGATGTGAATCTCAATTTATGGAGGGGAAACAGGTCTCTGTGAAAGATTTCCCTACAGACTGTACCACTCAACTAAAGAAATCACAGTAAAAGATGGGGTTACTTACTCTGCATGGAAATAAAATAACCATTTAAAAAGCACCACACCCCACCCCAAGCATATAATATTTATGTTTGGGGAACCCTACATCTCTTTCTTTCTATAGATGGAAAACACTTTCTAGGATGGAAACAAGAAAAAATTTAGAGGAAACTGTGATGTGATCTTCATCCCTTTCTAAGACAGATTTAGCATAGCTCCAAAGACATCAGAAAATAAGTCAGAGACGTGAATGAAACTTGTCAAAATTCTTGATGTAGTTTGAGGACTAATGATTTTTGCTGTTATTGTTTATTTTAAGACCTAATTAATTGTGCTAATAGTGGCCTTAAATGAAAATGCTTTCCACAACAATTCAACAAACCACATGTAATTTGTCAGTGACATATCATGGATAAGGCATTGTGGTGGGTTTACCCTGGCTGGGCACCAGGTGCCCACCAAGCCCTTCTATCACTGCCCCCAACTTCCTTCAGCACAGCACACAGGGAGAGAATAAGATGATAAGAAAAGAACTGTGGGTTATGATAGATAAAGATGTTATTCTCTACTTCCTGTCCACAGGTGATGTCCAGACGAGTCCAGGAAGCTTCAGAACACGTATCGGTTGCTCAAAGGACAAGCCAAATGCCCCCCATCCTCCTCCTGCCCTCTCCCGTTATCGTTAAGCTGATACCATATGGTATGGAATATCCCACTGGTCAGCTCAGGTCATCTGTATCCCCTCCCCCATCTTGCTCCCCCAGCCTCTGGTGCCGTATGAGCACTGGCAGTCATAACACAGGTGTGTTATCAACACCCTCCAGCTCCCAGTGCTGCAGCATGAGGGCTGGATGGGGAAAAGCAGCTCAACCAGACCCGCTACAATCTCCACCCCTTATTCCATACCATTTGCATCATGCTCAGGTCCCACATAATACATCCTTAACCATTCCATCATATTCAATTCTCATTACCAAAAATCCCTTATCACAAACACTCACATCTCAATCTACATACTTAAACCACCTCTATACCCAACCAACACACTGTCATCAACTAATATCCCCTGTCCATTAATAGATAGTCCCTCATTCCATGAGCTTCCTTCACTCGATGATTTGGGTCTCATCTGTCAGGGTGGATGTTCCTGTCAGGAGAAGCAGTATGTCCGATTGTTGGGCACCAACACCAGTTAGATCTGGGTCCTCACTGTACTCACCTAGTCCTTTGCGAAATTCACTGTTATTTCAGCTCCTTGCTATGGCACCACTTCCTGCAACATACAATTCACATTCCAGATTATCTTTCTGCCAAGGTCAAATCTCCTTGAGGTACACACCGGGTCTCACCATACTCCCGCATTACCCACCAGGTATATCCAGGTCCTTGAGCAAAGACAATCCCACGAATGGGTTTGCCTTTTCCCAAGG
>WUAM01000296.1:299811-319644 GCA_024336885.1 Actenoides hombroni
AACTTTTTCACTGTGAGGGTGACAGAGCACTGGAACAGGCTGCCCAGGGAGGTTGTGGAGTCTCCTTCTCTGGAGACATTCAAAACCCTCCTGGACACGTTCCTGTGTGACCTGCTGTAGGTGATCCTGCTCTGGCAGGGGGGTTGGACTGGATGATCTTTCGAGGTCCCTTCCAAAACCTAATATTCTGTGATTCTGTGAATTACTGAGTTAAGCAATTTACATCCAAAACTCAATTTACAATATGTTTTTGTCCATGTACTAATTTATAGTTGTCTATCAGCATTACCTCTTGATTTCTCAATCATGATTAATACGTATCTTTTAAAACTACTGTTTGAAATAGAAGAGCAACATTTCCAACGTCAGATGGAAAACTGCAGTGGTGGGAATCAAATGACTTTTCCAGGGCCACACAGAATGTCAGGAAAGACTCGACTTCTAGTCTAGTGCCTTCACAACAGGATCCTACCTCCTTCCCACAACAGAAGAGAAGAAACCTCCAGGTCCACTCCTGTGAACACAAAAGTACTGATGCAATTGGGTGCAAAGCTAGAAGTTTTGCTGCCCTTTTTAAACCCAGATCATAATGTGAGATGACCCCAGAAATGCATTTTATTACATCCTGATCTAGTGATGGTAACAAATGTCAGTAATTTCTATGGAATGCTTTGAAGTAATCACCCCCGGGTTTCAAAATAAATCCGAAGTCTAGACAAACAATGTTTCTCTATCAGTAACAGAACATTTAATATATATTTAATATATATACTACTCCTGTGCTTCATTATAGCACATGCCTTGTTCAAAAGCAGGGACTATGATGAAGTTAGGATGCATGTACTCTAATTTTTTTGTTTCCTACTTTACCAGCTAGAAAATAAATATTCATTATGACTAGATTACATAACAATTCAGTATAAAGCCCCATCAACAGTTCAGACACCTTTTCTTCAAATGGCTTTATTCCAATGGCTCAACAATTACTACTGTTGCTCTTTCGCACAACATGAACAAAGCACGAGGTGAAAGCTGTCTCACAAATAACCACATAAATTACTTTCTACATGAAAAAATTGTCTCTCTGGATAATCTCAAAAGCTTCTAAAACACAGAAAAAGAGTCCTCTTAGGACACTTAAGGATATAAAGCCACACTATATTTTACCCCAGATCCTCTTTTCTTCACTCCTAACTAGGTACAAAAAAAAAACCAATCAGAGGAAAATTCAGGTTGAACATGACCTCAGAAGGTCATCTAGTGCTGCTGCCTGCTGAAAGCAAGGTCAGCTGTGAGGAGCTCATCAGTGACAAGGTGCCAAAGCCGCCTCTCACTTTCAAAGGTGTCACGAACAAACAAAACAGTTGGAGACCTCATAGATGAACTTAACCCTTTTTGTGTCACCAGCAGCTACATTTTTTTGCAAACATCTAAAAAAATCTTGCACTTCTATCACGTGTCTTTTAGTCCAAAATTCTGAATATATAGGCACTGAATAAACTAAGGCTAAGTACACAGACAACAAAAAGGTTTTAATGTTAGTCTCTTCAGACTTTTCAGTTATAAAATTTGTATGTCTTTTGTCCTACAGCAGAAATACAAACATATAGAGAAGAGCAGACAAGGTTCCAGCTATTTGTATGCCACTTAGATTACAAAAGTCCTGCTATCGTCTGAAAGGGTAGTGGTGTGTGGACACTGTAAACGTACTGAAAGAAAATTCACGACTACTTGGAAAATAATTCTAAGTGCTATTTAAAACACTGTTTAAATGTTATTTTGACAAACACTACTTCCTTTTAGATTAATGGTGCATTTGTATAATATCTGGAGTTCATGAATCATATATAATAACAGGAAAGGATTATTTCAGTTCTCCGATATGTATTTCTCTTTAGTCAGCGAGAAATGATTCAGATGTTAAATGATGAATGATTGCTCAATCTGCAGTCCCATGTTCTGTTACAGAATCCTTAGGAGTTAATATTTCTGAAATTCCTAAAACAATACTTATAAGACATTTTTTATTGCTGGTAGCCGTTGGAGCTGTTTTCCTTCTTGAATCATCTTTCATTTTCTAATCTTCTTTTTAAACTCAGTTTTGACTGAAAGTAAGAAGCCTCCTTTCCATACAACTCTAACTACATTTCATCTTTGTGGTCAGTAAGACAACATACTTATCATATCTGAAGTTCTCTGTAAAACTATCACGTAGCTTTACACATCTTAATAGAGATCAAGCAGAATGGGAGGATTACTTAATTCTGACCTCCAAGGACCAGATATCTGTTACAGTAAGTAAAATGATATTTATATTTTCCAAGAAAGGATAGCACCATCTGCAGTTACTTTAATCTTAATTCATTCAAGGTAATCCTCTGCTTTTATCAACATTTACCAAATGCAATATTTAGCCAAAATAACCAAGTCAAACTTGATATACATTTAAAGATCATTCTATTTTGAAAGTAGCTACCAACAACTACCGTGAAACATTGTTCCTAATTTGGTAGCATGCTGAAGAATGGTGATTCTCACTTACAAGTTTGAAGGGTTATGTATTGTATCCTGCCAAGTTAACTTGCACTGATCTAATGAAGGAAAAGGCTGGTGGTGGGCTGGCCACCATTTTTCTTCGTTGCTAGCCTCTCTGAAAGACACTGATTGATATTAGAGCAATACTCTAAAAGGAATAAATGTTTAATTGACCTGAATTAAGCACAGAGCTCAATTTTAAACTTGAATTTAAATTAAGCTTAATTTTAAACCTTAATTAAGCACAGAGCTTAATTCGGAAGAACAAGTCCTGGACAGTCTGTTGGTGAATGACCAGTAAAAACACAGTAAAAACTAGGTGTCTATCCATGTGTTACTATCAAGCTAGCTGCTAGATGGGAATTTGGGTCATGTGGTATCTGAATCCTAAATATATTTAAAAACCCCTTGTCTCTCAAAAGTGAAATTATTTATTTTCCTTTTATTTGATTAAGCCTTACATTACAACAATTTTTTTTCTTCTTTTTTTTTTTTTTAATTTAAAGACATTAAAATTAGATTATTTCAGACCAACACTTATAAATCAAGAAAGCTCTACTGAAATTATTAGAAGTGTGTCTATTTCCATAGATTATGGCTATAATCTCAGAAGATAACTTGCAACCTCTTACAGGAAGGGAAGTGAAAGGGGACATATGTATTCTTGACTTCTAAAGTCAGGGACATCCTAGACTTTCTCCTGTAGGCAAGTGCAGGTGAGACTGGAAACGTGCAGCTGCTGTCACTGTGCAGTGCAGGAAGGACAGCTTTAGGGGAGGATCAAGGAAAGCTCCAAGGCACTAAAAAAGTCCTGTATCAATTCCTTCCTGGATGCAGAAAATGGGAATCCATGGAGATCTATATCTCTATACAGGATTAAAGAAAACATGCTGTATCCACTCTTACAAGTAAACTACAAACATGCTGTATCCACTCTTACAAGTAAACTACAGAGCATGAATAAATAACTAGTTGCCTAAAAAGCACTGGTCTTCCTATGAGAATAGTGAGTTTCCTAGATGAAGCACTAAAATCTTACTCTGACTCTAAGCTGTGTGTTTGCTCTGAAAGCCATTAAGAGATCTCAGAGAAAAGACTTGAATTTCATTACGTGACATGACCATAGTAATAGTTCCTTTTAATTGTCTCTTAACTGAAGACTTCTTATCATCTCACATTTCTAGGTGATAAACTAGTGGAAAAGATTTTAAACTAAAAGCCAGATGATAAGCATGGGTATACAAAAAAACTTGCAGAGAATTCATTCATAACTGAAATGGATTACAACTTCACTATTACACTCTTTTATATGATAAAAGTAAACTTTTAATTTCTTTGCCCTTAAATTGGCAGTGCCTAAGTTTCTTTCTTTGGCCATTGGAGGATTTTAGTTTAAACCCAGTTGTAATGTCAAGTTGATGATAATGAGGTGACATTTCAAAGTTTGACATACAGGTGAAACTATATGATTTCCTTATACATTCAAAGGGTACAGAACAGTGAAATATATGTCAGACTGGATACACAAAAATATTTTTCCTTCAAATCCTCAGTTTAAAAAACATTTTATCATGTTATGCTGGGCACAAAGTGTTAAGCCGAGATTTATTTCTCAGTAGACATTTAGTATTATTCTTCTAATCTAATTTAAAATGATGGTTAGTGAAGGATAATTAAAATGCAGCTTAATGTTTATGTTTTACTTACAGTTGCCTCTATTACTTTCATTTTGGTTAGTTTTTGGGTGTTTTCCCTTTTTGCATCCACAAATCTGCCCATAAATCTGTTCAGGATTCCATTCTTATCTCTATTTGTTTCAAAATACAGTATTATCTTTGTTTTCTTTTTGGCCAGGTGAGTTATTGTTTTCCAGAAATTTGTATCCTAGTTTATCTATTATGTGTCATTGTATTTCCCAGAAAGGTGTTTATTTCTCCTCTTTAAGAAGAGTTTGTGGGACAAGACAAACCTTAGCAACTGAGTTATATTTTCTTTTTCATGGAAAGGACTGTTTAAGAAATGTGAACTATTAAGGGGAACAAAAATCTCAAGGTTCATGCAAAATCCTACTTTAGTAATAAAGAAAACATTTCACAAAGCATAAAGATCACCAGCATAACTGCATAGCAATACAGCTGAATGGCCTTTAGATTGTTTCTGAATCAATTATTTAAAGGAAGTTCTTACATAGAAGGCCAACAAAAAGGGCTGTGCATATCTTAAGATATGGTCCATTTCCATGTTGTGACTAAAAATATACAGTTCAATTCATCAGTTGTATCCTGAACTAAGCATCCTTAGGCCTTTCACTGCTTCACAAATGCCCCATTTCAGAGATGAGTCCATGCATAGTTTCTCTCTGTGGAAACAAACATTCTGAGATCCAATTAGGAACTGGACTATGAACATAACAAATCCAAGTTCTGGATTATTTTTCAGTAGTGGTTATCATCTTTTATGTATTAAAAGAGAAAGATCCAATTGGAAACAAAGAATTAAATAGAAACTAATTACAGACTAGATTAAAATTGTTGAGAATCATATTTCATATGATTGATTGCTCTGAAAAATTCCTAAAACCTGATTCAACTATACTAGATTTTGCAAATATAGGTTACAAAACCCTTCATTTTCTCTGTGGATCTGCTTACTTCTTCAGAGCACAGCTTTCAAGTTTTAAATAAAGTTTTGCTTGGGTTAAGCTCTTGTAAGTGTGTGGAAAAGGAAGCTTTGTCTTGGCTAATTAGTCTTTCTTTTTTTATTATTTTGAACAAAAATGAGCAAGAAAGCTCCTACAGAAAGAGAAAGGAAAGCCTGGGAAATCACCTGAAGAAACCATTTCTAGACACTTGTGCTGGCAATTGTTTCATAGTAATAAGTCCAAAAATACCTCAGTTAGAAGAAGATTTGCCAGAAAAGAGAGAAGGAAGATCTGAACTGCTGGGGGAAAAAAACACTGCAGGTTTGCCCTCTGTAATTGCCTGTAATGCTTTCATACTGTAAAATACCATATAAATACATAAAATAACGGGAGTAAAGGGACAATATTTTATATGCCATCACCCAGTGCAAACAACTCGGGCACCATCTGTGACAGCAAATCCATCCATACTTCTTTTCTTTTTAAAAGAATGTGCATAAGTCTGCTATGGATCATCTGATCAATCATCCTGAACGTACACATTTTTGCTGTTTCTTGAAGGGCCAAGAATACCAACTTACCTGTTCAAACAGTGCTTGCCTTTCTCTGCAAAAGTCTTAACATTTCCTTTGTCTGTCACAAGTTTGTTTACTCTTCAACCTATAGAACCTTCACTTGCAAAAACCCCTGAAACAACCCAACCTCAAAAAACCTCAATCCAGTACCACAGTGTAGTACAATGTAAAGATAATATTAAATGGCATTTAGTTTTCATCTCTTCATTATGCTGTACTTTCTTAATGAAGTGAATCAATTGTCCATATTGCTTTCTCATGACCAGCATAAAAAGCAGATGCCTCTTGTTGCCATGGTATTGATAGATTACATGATAATATATTTAATCTTCAGTTCTCTATATATTTTTGAGTGTCAGTAGAATAATGGTGGTCATGTCAGCTGTCTTACTAGATCTATCTCAGGTTTACAATATGCTTAAAATAATTAAGACAATAAGCTAGATATTTTATATTTACAATATTATTTTCTTGAGCTGCTGATCTTTACAAACAGTAATAAGCATATGGACTGTTTTATAAAAATGCTGACTGCTGTAGAAAATTTCAATTTCAGCCATTCCTCATAAGGGAGATGTTCCACTCCCTTAGTCATCTTTATGACTCTGCACTGGACTCTCTCAAGCAGTTCCCTATCCTGATTGAACTGAGGGGCCCAGAGCTGGACACAATATTCCAGATGTGGCCTCAGCAGGGCAGAGTAGAGGGGGAGGAGAACCTCTCTCGACCTACTAACCACACCCTTCTACTACACCCCAGGATGCCATTGGCCTTCCTGGCCCCAAGGGCACATTGCTGGCTCATGGTCATCCTGTTGTCCATCAGGAGTTCCAGGTCCCTTTCCCCTGTGCTGCTTTCTCCACCGGGCCGCTCTCCAGCCACTCCTCCCCCAGTCTGCAGAGCTGCATGAAGTTATTGTGGCCAACATGCAGGACCCTGCACATGGCCCTCTTGAACTTCATGCCATTGGCCTTGGCCCATCAACCCAGCCTGTCCAGGTCCCTCAGCAGCATCTTCCTACCCTCCAGCAGATCAACACTCCCTCCCAGTTTGGTGTCATCTGCAAATTTCCTGAGGGTAGACTCATTCCCCACATCCAGGTCATCAATAAAGATGTTGAATAGGACTGGGCCCAGTACTGATCCCTGGGTACACCACTGGTCACTGGATGCCAACTGGATGCAGTACCATTCACCACCACTCTCTGGGCACAGAACCTCCTGGACTGTGAATGACTGGTTGAATAGGCCTTCCAGAAAACATGTGGGTAGTTAAAATCCCCCATGAGAACCAGAACCTGTAATTGTGAGGCTGGTATCAGCTGCCTGTAAAAGGCCTCAACAACTTCCTTGGCTTGATCAGGTGGCCTGTAATAGACAACCAGAACAGTATCACCCATGCCAGCCTGCCTTTTAATTTACACCCACAAACCCTCAACTTGCCCCTCATCAACCCCTGGTCAGGACTCAATACATTCTACTTGTGCTCTCACATAAAGAGCAACTCCACCACCTCACCTTGCTGGCTTGTCCTAAAAAGGACATAGCCATCCATGACCACATTCCAGTCATGTGAGCTGTCCCACCACGTCTCTGTAACTGCCACCAGATCATAACCCCCTGACTGCATACCGATTGCTAACTCCTCTTCTTCATTCCCCACGATGCACGCCTTGATGTGCAGGCATTTCAGGGAGTGAGCTGAGCCTGCTGATTTCACCCTAAGGGGATGGGAGGCCTTCTGGTCTTCATTAATCCTAGAACATTGTCCCACTGGTGCAAACCCAGGTACTACCCCATCCCACTTCGAATCAACAACCACACTAGGTTGGGGAGTTTCCTAGCGATATCCTTTATTCACTAATTAAAATTTAATTTTAATTAAGTTCTATGAATATTGTATTGAATGATGCCCATCAAAGAGCAAGAAGGAAACCAGACACAGGAAGTCACTATCACAGTGCACAATCAACCATAAACTATATAAAAAAAAGCGCTATTAAAACCCATCACCAATTATTCAAATGTAGGAGTTAAGCTAGGTACCAGCATTTTATTTCAGCTGATTCCATGACAGGACTTGAGTTATACTAGATATTCCCTGAAACTAATTTTCAAGGACTTTCTTAGTATAGACATCCCCCTCTGACTTGAGGAAACCTTGGCTCGTGATTCATAATTTATAGAGACGGCGTGAGACAGTTACAGACTTCTTATATACACTGACAGAGTGAGTTGTTGATGCCAGAAAAAGTCAGAGGTGCCAGTTGTGCTGGTGGAGAAGAAGAACCAGGCATGATAACAATAAAGAAAGAACTTGTGAGAAATTCTAAAATAAGCCCTCAGTTCTCCTCTCAATGGAAATCACATGATCTCAAGATTTGCTCTCGTCCTCCTGCTATATTGACTGAAAATATTTATTACAAGTATTATTTTTTCTCTAAGTGAAAAAATAACATTGTGAATTCCAAATTATGAAATGTTGTATGACTTTTTTCCTTTTTTAATACAACCAGCTTTCTTCAATATGGAATTTTTTCTGCTGGCTAAGCAGTTTGTGTTGGAGAGCAGGCACAGCTTTTAATTCACTGCTACTCATGCCTAGGATGATGCCTGACATCTGTACTACTGACGGATTTCAACTATGAGAAACTTTAGCTGGCATTAATCAGCTACATCTCTCTTTGAACGTTGCCTAAAGAAGCACAGGAGGAGTGGGATGTGGGCTGGAAAATGTCTGCCACTAGACAGAGGCCACAGACTGGGGAGGGGGTTTGCCACTGTCTTCGCTGTGTGATGGTCCTTGCTGTGATTTGCCTCACAACAGCCATTTACCTCTCTGGAAACAGATGCCCCAAACGCAAAGAATCCCATGGTATTTGTGAAACACAAAATAGAACCTCTCTTTCCAACTGCTTTACAAAGCAGCTCCTCTGAAATCTACTCGAGTGTATTACTTCCTACAGGTGCCACAGGTCCCAAGGACAGTAAAAGGACACATACAGAGGATATAGGACAGTCCATGTGCCGTTTATAATGCAACATATGAGGAACACAAGTGTGAAGAAGAAGAAAAAGAACCAGTTGACAGTTCTTAAACACATGAGTAGCATGGTTACCTCCAAAGTTTGGTGTTATATGTCTAGTAGCTGTTATGTAAGAGTAGAGATTTTAATTTATAGGGAGAATTGAATTTAAGCTTTAGGGAAAAGAAAAAATAAATCCCAGTCCTGATTCAAATTAAACAAATTTCATATATTACAATAACTTAACAAAATATTTAATATACCAGTCATCTAGTCTTTAGGACTAATTAAAATAAACAACTAAAACACAGCATACAGTTAAATGATAACATTAAACTGAAAAAAAAAAAGTAGTATTCTAATTGCAAGAATAGTTAGCTATTCATTGCACAGAAAAAGTGTTATTTTTCCACTGAGTATATTTTCTCTCATAGATCCTAAGACAGAACAGAACCACAGAGTTTACACCATTCGTCTCATGATCATACTTCTAATTTGGCATACAAGTAGCTGAAATGTATAGAAAAAATATTTAATCTGTTTAAACTGTGGGAAAACCCATTCCATTCTATAAGAACTAGCAAAGCACAAAGGAAAAACGTGCACATTAATGACAGGAAGTGACCACTGTACGCTCTATTAATGTTTTGTGCTCAATGTTCATGCATATGGCAATTCCATACCTTTATATACACATTTTTGCAATTCCCAGAACACATCTAGATCCCTCTGCATTGATTTTAAGATATCTGATTTACAGTAAAATGATTCTTATTTTAGCATGTTTAATTTAAAAGTCCTGAAAAGTATTTTTGTTTCAGAACTAAATTTTTAACTTGCCTTTGATGTATCTGCTAGGTACAAAACACGGATGAAGCTTGAAGGAATTAGCCACTGATTTTCTAATTATGAACGTTCAAAACTGCCAGTTTTGATTATGCTTACACACTTATCTTGCTGTTGGAGCCTAGGGATTCTGTGCTCCAACAGATTCTTAGACCTGGTGTAGAATTGGGGTGTTATACACTAAAAACACGTCCAAACACAAATAACTTCACTCTTGTGAATAATACCCTTATATCAGCTCAAAGGCATAATCTGGGCTAAAAAAGTAATGACTCATATTATTGGGAATGGGAGAATCTTTTCCACTGTGGGCCCATTGACAGATGAGGTCAGCACAGCACGTACACAAGGAACTCAGCTATTATGGAGACTAATGGGGCAGATATAATCTGATAAATGTGCAAACAGGTTACATTAATTTCTGCATTCATATACACATAAACTATAGTGCATGATGCAAGATAATGAAAGCACGGTAAGAAGTGAAAAATACCCTTTGCCAAGAAGAACCTGAAAGCATATTGGGAAGAATGTGGAGATAGAAAAAGGGAAATAAATGAGAGCTAAATGACCTACTGATTACTGTACTTTTAATCATACTGTGCTGGATTGATTCAAAGACAGGTTGGGTTGCATGATCCTTACTTTGGATGTCTGATGGGAGACGTAGAATAATTTGGGTTTCCATTATGAATATTTGGCTCAGGAAACCATTCATTATGCTGTAGGCTCATCTGATTTTCAACAATCTTGTCTGACACAACCTATAAACTAATTCAAAGAGAATGACCACTGCCAGTAAATCCAACTCCAAGCTCTCTTACATCAGTTACGTAACGCTGTATGCTGTGTGATACTGCAGCTATATTTGGGTTTTGTGGGTTTACTCTCAGCTCTGATGACTCAGACACAGTTAGACTTTTTGCTTTCAGAAGCATGAAAATTGCTCCCAAACTTTTCAGGGCATATGTTTGTTTTTTTTTTTCAGAAAAATATAAAGAAATAAAACCCAAATAATTGCTTATTCAATAAAAAGTTTCACCTTTGTCTGCAGAATTAGGCTCCAGTATGTTTTCCTTTTGTAAGTATTTCATATTCATGGCAATAAAACCAGAAACAAAATAAGAGTTAAAGATGTTGCCACTATCCAAACAAATGTGAAATTTCATTAATACTATGGTTTGTGCTATAGCACTTCAAAATGACTTTAAACAGATGGGCCAGTGATACTGCCATTCAGTTTTATCAATCTGGCTGAAACACACTATGTAAAGGACACTTGACATATAGGCTGGGAAGAAATACTTTGTTTTCTGAGAAATCACACAGAAAAAAAAGCTGAATGAATGGCATAATATTTTATACGTTTATAATTTCTTGGGAAAAGATCAGCGCTCAGAGGAAAAGATCAGTGTTCTACTGTAGAGGAAGAAGTAAAAAAGAGAAAAATCTTGATTTCTCTGCACAAAAGTGTCGTGGGATTTTCCAAACAATGATCTGGATGAACAGTTGAAAGCTGAAAAATTTCATACACTCTTCTACACCAGAAAGGCACCATAACACTGTAAAAACCAACCAGGGGGACAAAATCTGTCATAAGTGATGGTTGTTTAATGGAGAAAAAGAAGTGGGATAAGAATCTTAATCTCTATTTTAATGAAGATAAAGATGATGGATAAATGAGAAGGAGGAAGAATTTGTTCTCTATCTTTCACTATTAGTTAAGAGAGTCTCTCACAGAAAGGGCATTAGTTAATATGAATGGTCACACTCCAAAATTTCACTATATACAAATTCCAGTGATGTCTCCCCAGTGTAACCTACCCCATGATTTAATCTTCTAAGTGCCTGTAAATTAATCATGTAAAAATATCCTAAGAGTCAATTTTATTTTCTGATGAAGATTTAATTTATAGGCTCTGCAATGACCATTTAACTGTATAATGTTTGTTACCCACACATGATGGCAACAAAATATTATCAGTAAAAGCTTTAATTTTTGCCTTATATGATTACACATAATTCAGTATTACTTTTAACTTTCAAGTATAATGGATTATTTTTGCATGGGGCACAGAAGAATCCTTGTACCGGATAAAGAAGGAAATGAAGAAGGCAGAGCTGACTCAGGAAAGGAAAATCTACTGTTGGGAACTATTTTCTGCATTTATAAACGCCAAACATTTTCACTTCTTCCATTCCCAGTGCATAAAATGGAGAAAGTCAAGCTCACGTGTTGTTAATTGAAATCCCATAAGAGATAAGGAGTCATGAAGTTACAGCCTTACACTCCACCTACCTACAAAATAGTATCAACTGAACTCAGACAACATCTCCCATAGTGCATTGTAATCATCCCTGTTTGGGTCCATTATCCAAGATAGAAAACACATCTCTTCAGTCTTAATATATTGAAAAATAGCTTAAAGTCAGATTCTAATCTTCTGGATTTACATTCATCAGTCTTAACTGATGATTCTTGGACACAAGTATATTCATTGGCTACGGAACTCACTTTTTTTGTTGAGTCAAAGAAGCTGAAGTCAATATATCTCTACCAGCTGCATCTGGAAACACTGTGAGGAACTTAGAGCCATTGAATTCTTCAGCCTTCTCCTTTCCACATCTGATCTTTATTCTGTAATAGAATGATAAAAGAAACAAAAAGCAGAGAATTTCCATCAATTATTATAAAGTGACCTTTGATCAACTTAATGAATTTCATTAAGACAGCCAATACCAATTATTCTAGAAACAAGTTATTCTAGAAATGCATAGGAAATACAAGTGACTTGTCAGCATGTTAGGTATGAGAAGCCACACAGTGTTACTGCCAGTCCCTTATTTAAGTTACTTCTCATATTTGTAGAAAATTATTTTGTCAAATCTTTCTAGTAATTATTGCTCACTTTTATGTGCTTTCAGTAAACTAATCTCTGAAATTACTCTTTTTCCAGTTCTCACTGTTGAAAAGTTTTTGATGACAAAATAAAGCTCCTTTTTACCTAGCTGCCAACAGTAGTCGCAGCTGCAATGGCCCCTGGCACTGTAAAAGAATCCACCCACAGCTCCCTCAGCCAATGTCTCCGACACCTTTACAGTTACCCCAAGCTACAAGATCAAAACCACACCTCTATACCTGTGGTAATATGTACCTGCATACATTAGCTGACATAACACATGTCTGAAAGCTCTGTGATTCTACTGTATTCTCTATACATGCCCTCATCAGCACACAGTAAACTACTATCAGTCATATTTTTCTGTTTGTGAATGAAGTCTGACACACAAATCCACAGAAGCTGCTGAGTATCTGCAGTGACACAAGGCAGCCCAACTCATTTAAACTAATAATAGACTTTCTCTTGATATTGACAGACTTTGAATAAAGATAATAGACAAGAATCAAACCAATAAAGGGTTTTCTTTTTCTTTTCTTGAATGAGAGCCGTGAAAAGTGGCAAACTTGTGGATATAAGAGTAAAGCCAGCCTTAGGAAAGGTTTTATTACATACTCTTCAGGAAAGAAAATAATGCTTATCTCTACTGTACAGAAACATATTAGGATCTTTCCTCCAAGTATTACCCTGAATGTGCTCCCTGGTGGATTTTGGTCACTTTGTGTAATAAAGAGAATCTATAGCACCAGAATTTTTGTGGACATTTTTGGAAATTAAGCACCCTTCCTTAATAATATTGAGGGACTGATGAACACAGACAACAATTCTTTCTCCTTTCTTATTTTAAAAATAAATTATACGTGTTTTACTGAATATATTTTATGAAGTTATAAAATGAAATACTTATTTTAAATTAATTTATTTTTCCATTATAATGCAAAATATAAAATATATGTTTGATTACATAGAATAGAGAGTTTCCCTATTGTTGGGAAATAAGAAGCACCAATACACAAATCTAAACTACTATTAAAAGCTTCTGAACGCTTGGAAAGAACAGCAAAGCATTAAGAATACAAGCACAAATAAATGCTAGGATGCCCTAATGGCTAACAGAATGTATTTTGTTGGAAGTCTAAGAACTGATAGCAGCATCCCAACCAGTCTTAATCACTGTGTGACTTGGCATGAGCTCAGATGACCTGGATGATTTTTCAGAAGTACACAGAATGGAAGAGGAGGAAGGCAGTGAAGGCTTATGTAATCACCCTTATACGGCTTCATTTCTGGAGGACAGACTTCAGTGTTTCTTTAAACTAAGGACTTGGAAAGAGCTGGAAACCCCAAATCTCTTGTTAGCACCCTCACCTCCCCCAAAAAATATTCATAGAGTGTCAGATGCTCTGCTTGGATAGATTATAAAACGTATTGTCTGAGGGAAAAAGGAAGTATGACTCCAGAGAGATGAATCTAGCAAAAATTTTGAAAATATGTAAATCAAGGCTTTCTTCCCTTTCCCTTATTCCCTTTCTCTTCCACTCTGGTGAGGGAGGAGGGTTAACAGAAAGTGTCTGTTATAGGTCTAAGGGGCTGCCCTGACCCTAAACTGTGACATTTGGTAAATAAGATTTCACTTATAAACCATAAAAAGCAGACCCCTCGTGAAAGACAAACCAGGCTCAGAAGTAGCTTTAGGCTTATGTTTCTTTTTCAACCTCACTTTTCTTGAGACAGATTCCCATTCATGTCATTCTTCCCCTTCCCTCCCCGCCCAAGATGCTATAGTAATCACTAAAGTCCAGCTGTTATTTTCTCACCAATGACAATGTTGGAATATCATATGAAGAAAAACTATATTAAACACCAATTCAGGAAGATATTTGAAAACAAAATTCTAACATCCAAATATTATGAGCGACACAAAGATGGGCCATGTAGGCAAGGGTGATAGTAGCAGCTCTAACTCTAACTTTGCTACCATTAATGTTTACGTCACGTATGAAGTGGTTTACCGACGTGTTGAGGGACTAGCAAGATGGGCAAGCACACAATTTATTCCTCCTTGCAGCAGCTATGGGAGATCACAACCGCAAACAGATGCTTCAATAAAGACTATGGTAGATTAGAAAGCGTTATTTTGGCAAGCAGAGAACTGAAAAAAAAGATTTATTATTCTGAAGAGTAACTGGTGAATGCGTTATCCTGTCAACATTTAACTATTATAAGCAACTTAAATAATCAAAGCTGCCTTAGAGGTTTTATTGGTTCACAATAATTTTCAAATTAGTGTAAATGAAACTCATAAGTTCAAACTCAAAGTTAGGCAAAACGGGAAACATAACAACTTTTAACCTTTATATGCCTATTCTGCAGGCCATACATTTTCTTACCTCCTGCTCTTCAAACCAGTAGATGACACCAAAATGCTGTGGCATGCTACCTATGCTGTATGTGCTACGTGCACAGTGACACTGTGAGAATGATTTTACTAATTAGGATATGCTTCCAGTAATCCTTGGTCCTTTTCTCACCTGAAGTCACTCTAGAAAGTGGCTTGCTATGGCTGGCTCACTCACCTCTTTGCAGACGTGTTATTAACATCTTATTGAGATCTAGCTAACTCTATATGCTTCATTAGTCTGCTTGCTTCAGTCAGGAATAATCTGATGATTTTTGGATTAGCTGCTTTTGTCTGCTAATCTGCCCTTAACTCACAGGCTGAAATGTTTCAGCAGGAGAATGTTGAAGCATTTCAACAGTTGTTTTTTAACCGCTTACTGACTGACTTTAGAGATGACTCCATGTTTTGCCCAGACTTGGGGGTACTGATAGACTCTCTGTATGTGAGCCAGGTATATAGTATGTATAAATATAATGCTTACTACAGGAACATTTAGCCTAACATGGTAGTATCAGATAATCATGTATATTTCAAACCAAAAGCAATAGCATGATATCTTCTGAGCCTTTACAGGACTGGTTAAAGCTCTAGCTGCAGATCATCAGGTATGTTGGTACAAGCTCTTAGACTGTTTTTTAACAAGTTCTAGCTTTATCTTGTAGAGGATTCTGGTTTGCTTCTCTTTAACTAATGAGGACATAAGCAGCCTCAAAAAACCTAACAAAATAAGGTTTAGCTACACATTTAATTGCAGAAAGATGGGGAAGCTAGATTGTAGAATGGTGACGATGAGAGGATGCTACTTATAGTGTAATTTTGATGACAGTCAAGCCAGTGGTATCTGCATCATTACTGAGAGAAGAATGTGTCTAAGTTTCTAGGCTCCCTCGAGACACATATATCCAGCTGTGTATTCAACGTGCATAGGGCACAGCTACCAGGACAACAACGTCTGGCTCAACAAATCCAACCACATAATGTGGCATATCCTCAATGACAGATCATACAAATTAAGAAAAACACCGCGGGTTTGACTGGATACCATCAATGGTTTGCTTAATTCTTTGATTTGGGTCAGGATAGCCAAGTGGGAGAGAAAACCATGCGTTTAAAAATATTGCTGATGGTTTAATTGTTGCAGCTTGCTACTCCATCACTGTTCAGTTGTAATAATGATCAGGGCACGGAGCATTACTTGAAGAATTAATGGCCACCTGAGGTTAACAGCCTACAGCTAAGCCTTGAGCCTTCAACTGTCTCAGATAGTCATTAATCCCCAGGAATTGTCCTGTGCCTCCATCATTACTTCCAATTTAAAAAGCGAATTTTCTTCTTTTAATTTTCTTTTCACAAAATGAAAGTACTAAATTAGACTTTGTCATTAAATCACATCTGCATTGATTACCTAGGAAAAAATAATGACAGCAAAATTAAATTTGCCTATTTAATCACCGAATCCTGATTAAATATTTGTTATAAACATTTCATTCCAATTAAGATTGCATAAAATCTCCACATTAGTCAAAGAAGCATATACAAAGTTGTAGCATGCACTGCCAGGCTGCTTCTATTTTCTTCCTGCTCTAATCCTTTCTGAACAACATGTCGCATTTGTGAGAAACTTCACAACTCAGAGTCAGCATCACTGGACTTTTAACAGTGACTATGGCAACACACCAATGTTTCAATGATCAGATAGTGGGAGTGTTTTAAATCACAGTGATGAAGACATTCTTTTAAAAATGTCAAGTTATCAGAAAATTACTTTCTTTTTTTTAAAGGTAAAACAATAAAAGAAAATATCTAGAAATGTTTTCAGATATGGATCCAAATTCTCTTACTCTAGAAGCTTACAATCATCACTAGAAAAAAAACTATATAAAAAATTACATTTTTATTCATGACACTGTTCTCTAATGTAATCCCACAGGATTCCATATGCATCAAGACAGGCCATTAAACCTTAGAGAACTAAGTGTTGACAGACAAGCTTCTGAATTAAAGTAAAATTGATTGAACTGTGATTTTATAATGAACTTCAGCAGGAAGGCCCAAAACTAGTTGATACAGTTTACACTGATATTTGTCAGCTTAGCTCTCTGCTGCTGAAAGGTACCTGGTATGCAGACACGTGGACATTTTAACAAAGGGCTAATCTTCTTCAGAGCTTCAATAATCACAGTACCAGACACATTTCTTGGTTGTGCTTGTGGTAGCACATAGAGGAATGGAGAACACAGCCATTCATACAGAGTTGAAGAACTGAGCCTGAAAATCCAATTGTGACCCACAAGCAAAGTGCTTTAGGTCAACATCTGCTATAATTCATGTATAAGTAATCTAATATTCTGTGAGAGAGAGTTTCATTTCTCCCTCTCATTATACTCCCAGCATTTTCCCATGTCCTTTTCACACCCTGTCACAATGCTCTCAATTTCCTCCAAGTCCCATCTCCTCAACTACTGCCTGAGTGAACAGGTCTGTGCAGTGAAGAAAAAAATTGATGTTTCCTCACCTTCATATGATATATGTTGGGGGTTGGGATTTTTAAAATTATTTTTTCAAAGTTTCCATTCAAAATGTTTTCTTGTAAACTCCTGACTTGGTATAAATGGAGTACACAAATGTTCCTCAATATTAGTCCGTATACAAGCATACTTGAACAGCTCAATTGAAAATATCAATAAACATTTAAAGAATTTTTTTTCCTCTCTGTCTCAATTCAGCTTCTCTAATATAGAAGCAGATGGAGCAGCATAAAACCAACAACATCTGATCCCAAAATATACCTAAACATCTTCAGGTTTTTTGAATGTTTAATTGCTCCTTCAAAGTCTTTTTCCAAGAGCTTGTTGCTTGCTTTTTCTGTGTCTATATTCAGACTGTACAAACCATACCAAAGGCCTCATCTTTTCAGGATCTTTTCTTTAATCACAACAATAATATGAATTATTTCAGTAAGAAAGCTGACATATTTCCTCACCTTCATAATTCTCCTATCAAATCAAGGATCTCAGAATTATTTCAACAGTAACATTCTGAAAGAAATTGCATGCATTCTGTGTGTTGTCAATAAATCAACCTTGACATACTGGATGTTGCTAGTGAAGTAATGGGAAGGTTACCTGCAGGTATAGCCAGCTATATTATTTCCTCTTTGCAACTGCCAGATGGTGTTGAACAGAACAAATTGCTATACAGAATTGCTGATTTTTACCAGCTAAGTGCACCATTATACACAGTGTTTTTACCTATTCAGATGCCTTAGGGGAAAGATATATACGTATGTGATCCAATTAAAAAAAAAATAAATAAATAAATTGAATAATTAGCATGTTATTTGTGCTGTCTTTTATACACAATTATAAATTATACAGATACAAATATCTTAATAAAAAAATGCCCATCCAATCAAAGCAGCAAACCCTAGTGGGAAAAAACCAAACCAGAAATACCTCTCCATACCCTGCCATAATTTAAAATATAACAAAGGCTATTACATAGTCTACATGTATTTAGTAAGAATAACAAAAGACAGCATCTATTACTATTCTTAAAGAAATAAAATAATTCTGTAGACTGAGTTATGGATTCCAGTTTCATTTTACAGTACTGTAAACATGAAGGATACAAGTAAATGGAACTCACATGATAAAACACTGATCGAGACTCTAGTTTTGTTCTTTTTTAAAATAAAGGAATGGCTACCATAATTAAAATTACAGGAGTCATTTTTAGATGCAGTAGGTGGAATGAAATGAACCAAGGCAAAACAAAAATCCAAATCTCCGAATCTTACTCTCGAAGAGAGAACGGGGGAAACTTTCATGGCCCCATATGGTCTCATCTGAAAGAGCACTTCCCACACTCACATCCCACTAGTACTTTATGAAACATTGTTTCAAACTGATTCAAAAGAAGGATGACCTGGTGAGTCACCAATATAATTTAAGGAAACATCAGAAATACCTTCAAGACCTCTTGCCCTGCTGTTTGATCTTATCCTATTTATAAAAGCACTGTCTGAGATCGCATACATTTATACACATATTTGAATAGGTCTTAAAAATATTTTCTGTATGGGAAGCACTCTTTCCACATTTATTATGGAAGCAGGTGAGAATTTTTATTCTCCAGTACTCTGCAAGTAAAACCACAGTAATAACTTCCAGGCCTATCACTGCCACCTTCTGAAATGCTGAAACGCTAGTCCTATAAATTCATTAAAAATACCATACCGTGTTTATACATTACTAACACAGCAAATGTTTACTCCAGTAGAGTGCCTCCTTGCTAAAACCAAGCTTACTAACCTGTGAATATTTTTAGCTTCTACTACGGAGTTAGGATAAAGCGAAGGTCTTGCCGTACAGCACAGTTAACCACTTGTGAAGGGTACATTTTTTTTTAAGCTTAGCCATTAATGTGTTATTCTGTAAAGAGATGACGACCTGTGCATGTTTAAAACTAAATATACACATTACACAACTCAAGATGGTATTTCATTTCTTTAAGAAATTAACTCACTGCTAATGAAGGGTGAAGGACTAACAGAATCAGTCACTAATTTAACCTTTCCCTCTTGATGAGATCAGCTGAGCTGCTACTTCTCACAAGGGTATGTCAGGGGAACAATTTTGTAACAACTGAGTGAAATATATATTTGTCTTGGTTTGAAAGACAGGGGTCTGCCAAGGAAGGCAGGAGCCCCCCCTTTAGAATGGAAAATACAACCCCCTCCCCTCCCAATGCTTATAGGTTTGAAATGTAGGGGCTTTCAGGCAAAGATGAGGAATAGGAATAACCGTTCTTTACTAATTTATATATATATATGAAACAAGACAAATGAACAACAATAACTATGGCAGTAACAACAAACAGAAAACCAGGCCCCCAGTGCGCACCTCCCT
>WUAM01000296.1:324489-350046 GCA_024336885.1 Actenoides hombroni
TGAACACAGCTCCCGGCTGCTGCGGGGCCCAGGCTGGGACTGCCCCGGTGCCTGCTCCACAGCATCAGTGGTGACAGTGATATAATCACCATCTGGGGGTTGGGTTCGATACTGGTCTTGTATATATTTGTATATATGTCATTTTTATTATTATTAATTTCACCTTCATGAAAGCTGTTCTAGTTTCCTTTTCTAGTAGCTCAGTCTCTCTCCCTTATTCCCTCTCTCTTCCCCTTTGGGGAGGGAGGGGGGTTAACAGAGAGCGTCTATTATAGGTCTGAGGGGCTGCCCTGACCCTAATCTGTGACACTTGCATAATGGGAGTATATAACTTCAGTTAAAAATGTGGAAAATGCTGCATTTCCTTCATCTTTTTTACATACTTAAAAATTACGCCTTCCCTCAGTCACCTTCACACCATTTTCTGCAACCTTTCCTTACAAACCCTGTTTTCTGTAACTCTAATAGTTTTCATTGGTTTGCCCAGTATTTCTGCAACTGTTTCACTTATTGATGAACGTAGACTCACCACAATTTTCAAAATCAGAATTCTCAAGGGTTAATCAGCTGTGTTTAACATTTTACCAATTACACATTTATTTATGTATCTCAGAATGATTCTGGTCGTCTTTTTCTCAGTGAGAAATCATGGCTGACATGCAATCAGACCTTTACCTGTGCAGAAAAATTACCTAGTCAGTCATATCCAATTTTATATTTGTGCAGTTGACTATTACTAAGTCTGTAACTTCATACCATCACAAAATTGCCTTTTTTTTTTAGAAAAAGAAGACAAAAACCAAAACCCCAAACATTTCTTTACTTTGTCATGCCCTGAGAATCGTCTGTAGTTTTAAAAGTCCTCCTCTGCTGTATCACTAAAGGAAAATTTTGGACCCTGGTCAGATTCCTGCTGAATCTCTCTCAATATGCTCTTGAATTCTGATGAAGCTACTGGTTGCAATTCTGATTTGTCAGTCTTCTAAACATTCCTATCATAATAATATATTTCATATCCCTAACTGATATATGTATATTTTTCAGTTGCATCATCTGGTTTTTTTTAGCTTGGGAAATCCTGCTTTACTTAGTTTTCTCTCACACAGATTGTGCAGACCTTGTAATTCTTCTTTAGTTCTCCATCCAAGATTTCATATATTCTTTCTGGAGTTGAAAACAATAACTTTATGAAGCACACAAAATGTGGTCGCACCATGAATTTAGTAAGTGAAACAATAATGAGTTCCATTTTATTCCATGTGTTAAATCCCAATAGAAATTGGGAATTTATAACATTTTATTTCATTAAAATATAACCACTACTAAGACCTTAGGTAATATTTTCACAGAGCTGCCTGTAAAAAACTTAAGGTCTCATATACAATGTTAGTAGTCAGCTCAGAACCTATCCATTTATATGCAAAGTTAGTATAATTTATTTCCTCATGCGCATTGTCTGAAGTGAGCATCAGCTGAATGATTTCAGATCTCATGGAAGATATTCTGTTCACTTTTATGGTGTTGGTCATCTGCAATTCCCTTTATGCTGGTTATAGTTGCAAAATAAACAAAAAAAATAGAAAAGTGTAGTACATGATAACTGCCCTTTATAGATGCTGAAGAACCTTTAGGAACCACAGTCCAAATACACCAACAGATTGTACTCTAACTCCATCGCATCCATTTCTAGACTTCTCAAAATGTAAATCTTTTGACCCCAAAAGGGGCAAGATGAAAAAGAAAGTATATCAAAGAAGAGATAAATGTAAATTTTCAGAAGTAATTAGGTAACTGGACATGGAAATTGGTAATAATAGGTTTTCCATGGAAGATATTAGTGTGGTTTTGAAAATTTTGCTAGATAACATCAAGAATTTTAAAATCCAATCCTAAATATCTAACTGTGGCCAAAGTGAAAATTCAAAATTAACCAAACTTTCCTCCAGTCCTAGCCTCATACTCTGGATAATGCTTTTTCCTGAGTGCATGGCCAGCAGAAACTATTACGCCTTTAAGGACAACAGATTGTATTTATGTACATTATATTACATATTCAGATGTGAAATAAAAAAATATGTTGAAATTGTGTTGGAAAAGCCAGAACATCATGCACAAAACCATTCATCAGAACTTTAGCATGTGTCAGCATGAGAACCACATATGATTAATTTATTTTTAGGAATATACATCCTCCTATAAAACTGCACAGCTTGCCTGCTTCAGCATATTAAGGCCTCAGGGAGGTAAAATGCAATAGTCATCCTTTACAGTCAAAGTGGGTTTAACAAGATTGTTAAGGGAATTTTCTCAACATCCCCTCAACAGCTGCATGGGCAACTAGTCAACTAGTGAGCCGTGTTCATGTCTATACAGTTCCTGCCCCAATTACCACTATTCCACCCAAGCTATGCACTTAACACTTGACATGCTTTCCCTTTTGGAGGCACACGAACAGATTACACAGTATCAGCCTAGCCTTGTAAACCCGTGTAACCAGCTCTGCATTACCTGACTTCACTGAGGAGAAATGGGTATGATTTTCCTTATAGAATCAGCAAAAAGAATTGGGAGAAAAAGAAATAAAACATAATGTTTTCAAATACTTGTTCAATATTTCACTTCAGTGGCTACCATTGCAGAAATGTGTTACAATATAAAACAAACAAAGAGCGAGACACAGTATTCTCCTTGGAGCAGAATCCAGTCTGCGGTTTGAAGTCAAGGTAGACTGCAGAATATGAAGAGGAATGAATATGTCAGGTTTGTTTCATGAGCTGACATCCCTCCCTGGCTTATCCTCATTGTCATTTTGTAGAGAAATTCTTTCCTTCTTTCCCTGAACAGAATCTGATATTCTTAAGAAGGAAGTTCAGAACAGATGAAGTTTTAAAAGATAAAGGCATTATGTGAGTACAATAGAAGAGTCAGCTTTAATCATAAAATAGGAGTGTTACATAAGACAGAAAAGAAAATTAGATAGTAAAATAACAATGCAGATGTGCAAATGCCTACTGCTGCATCAAGCAGTTATCATCATTTCCAGAACATTTTTAACTGGTGTTCTCTACACGTTGAAGACTGTAGTTAGACAAAGACAGGTCAGTACCTTGCCTATCTAAAATTTGCACTGTCTGCCATAGGCCCTGCAGTGAAATTGCAATGCTGTTATCAACTTCACCTTCCTTACAGTGAGTTAGAGGCATTTGCTGTATATGCTAGTGCCACCTAGAGTGGGTTGATTGCAGCTATAGTGGTTTCGAATCTCCCTTCCTTTAGTACCACGGTGATTTGACTAAGTAAGACTAGCTACCTGAAATGCATGAAAATGTATTTAAAACCAGAAGAAAAAAAAAAAAGAGCTCTTTATACAGATAAATTGGCATAGCAAATGAAAACAATGCTATTCAGAAAAAGCAGCAGACAGGCAAGCAAGCAGGTAAAAACAGACAGAAAAAGACCAATAAGTAGCCAGAGATTAACCTAGTAAGCAAAATGCGAACCAGATCATCTGACTCTTGCTAACAGATATGCAAACAAAAAGTAAATTATTCAGCTTGTAGAGAGAGACAGACCACAGATGGATAAGATGAAAATATATTTGTGACTTTGACAGGAGGCTTTTATCTCACCATATCTTCTTCATTCCATTTCAAATACACTAAGACCATGGCTTTTGTTATTCCATGTTAGCCCATTCTGCATGTACTTGATAGATGGCAAAGAGTATAATCTATAGAAAAGTACAAAAGGGAAATTCAGCAGCCAGAGTATCAAACAAATGTGTTTGGCAATGAAGAAGACACGGGGGGGATCTGGGGACAATTCAAATCTTTGTCATAGACTTATTTATACAGTCTCTGAGCATGTCTAAACAGTTCTCCAGAGAGTAGTGCAGAGTCTTAAACTAGAATGTCCGAATGCAGTATGCAGCAAATTCCAGTTCCTGTGTCCAGTACAGAAAATCTGTATTACAGCATCTCTCAGCAGAGCTAATGAGCTAACCCATGTCAGTGTTACAGTGCTCTGTCAGTGGCAGTTTAAGGCTGTCTGAACTACTCTCAGTGGTAAGGTGAAGTATTGTCTATATCTTTACCTTAGATGCGTTCATGTTTCTCTTCCCAGTCACAAAGCAAGATAACATTTCTTGTTTCCCCTCACTGTTTATGTTTTCTACTCAGCCTGCTCAGACTCTGGGGCACAGCTGATACCTTTTTGTCCATAGCTATGCAGCAGTGTCTTGATCGCAGCTGGGCTCAGCTGGCACTTTTAAAATACAGCGTAATAAAAAAGCCAACAGAAAAGAACAGCATAGATTTTTAAAATAATGTTTTACCAAGTAAAGAATTTTTAAAAGCAGGTGGAGGTAGCTCCCTTTGCTTATGTTTGCTAGGAAACTGCCCTCATTTAAAGTTATGATTTTCACATATCACATAGCTATGAGGTAGTAAAAGCTGGGTTTTGTGGCATCACAGATTATTACACAGAGTTTCAAAGGCCAGGATGTAAAGGGAAATTTCATGCTCGTAGTGTAATCCTAACACTGTCTACTCACAGTCTTCATTCTCACCCTACAATATTTATACTGTCCTTCCAAGAGGTAATTCATCCTTTATTTCAGAACTGAATAATAAAGACAGCTGGCACATGTGGACAATTCAAGGTGTTCCTCACTTTTCTTAAGGTTCCGTTGCTCTTCCAAACGTAAAAGACTACTCTGTTCTAAGGTCCTGGATTCAGGACAAAAATCCTTTTCATGCACATGATACTGTTGCTAAATGATGCTCATCATCATAAAAGATAACAGTTTCCAATACAAAAAGTCATTTCTATTGAGCCATAACACATTGGAAAGTCGACAGGGCACCATTATAAAGAACACCATTAGAATGACACTAGCTTAAAATTAATCAACATCCACAAATGTTGACTCAAAAGTAAGGTTAATATACTCACTGCCCATGCTGATTTGTTTAATGTTTTGTGGTCTTTGTGGCACTTATAACAAAGTTACACTACCTCTTAAAATCCTGATTTGATTTTCAGTAAAAACTGCGGAATTGGTGAAGAACAAGGATTACATGAAACAATGTTGGAAGCTGTACTTCATTTAATGAAAAATCCCTGATGAAAAGATGTAAATCAGATACTGCTGAAACAAGTGAAAACTGAACCCACTATTTCACTAAACACACTGAGAGACCTCAAGTGAAAAGTACCTCATATTACTTGGAAACCAGAAAAAAAAGGCCCCAAAGCTTTTATAATTTGAATGAACAGAGAAAGCATGTGGCGTTCAGATGATGACAATCCTCATTTCAGGGAAATGGAAAATGGAGAACAGAATTTGTTACGCTAAAATAAAAAGTGACAACAAAAAGTTCAGAAGACATAATAGTTCCCAGACCTGGAGAAGCTGAATAGAGTTGGTTCTGGCTATTGAGCAGGACGAGACAGAATATCCTTTATATAGTATATACGCAACGTATACTGAACAACGTTGAAAGGGAACTAAAGACCAATTGATTTGATGGATAAGAAGTGATGATACCAATATTTATGTGGTTACAGAGTCAGTCAGAATTGCACACAACCACATGAAGACAGACAATTTTTACCAACCTCTGCAGTCTATTTTTATTTTTTTTTCATTCAAGTCAATATGTAATCCAAAGTCTTCTGTCCTTCTTAAATCAGTTCACTCACACTGAAGTCAGAAGATAATTCAGAATGGAAAGTTCTCTGATGGTATCTTATACTCATACCTCTCAATATGCTGAAAATCCCTCAGGCAAAACTGAACCAGCAGTCATACTTACAATACCATCAGTTCCAGGCACTAAGCAGCATTTCTTTGCACTGTTACAAGTCCAAACTAAAATACTTTCTGAGGCAGAAGTATCTAACGTGGTAAAGGAACTTCATTATTTTTCTCATTTTATAGCATTATCTCTTGGTTTCAACAGCAATATATAAAAGCTATTAAAATGCTATTAGCTTAAAACAGATTCAAGTGAAGAATTCAAATACTTCTTCAAACAGAAGAGTGCACCTTAAAACGAGAATTACTAGATGTGCACAACCATCCTTTTGTAACTTGGTACAGTGGTCTCACAGTAAGTTATTTATTCTCTACAACTAACTGAAAGGACATTGTAGACAGGCTGATGCTTGTCTCTTCTCACAGGTAATTAGCGATAGAACAAGAGGGAATGGATTCAAGATGCAACAGGGTAGGTTTAGACTGGACAGGAGGGAAAAATTTTTCACAGAAAGAGCAGTCAAACACTGGAATAGGCTGCCCAGGGAGGGGATTGTGTCACCATCTCTGGATGCATTTAAGGGTCGTTTAGATGTGGTTTTGAGGGACATGGTTTAGGGGTGAATTTTGTAGAGTAGGGTTAATGGTTGGATGTGATAATCCCGAGGGTCTTTTCCAACCTGAATGATTCTATAATTCTATGATTGAAGTGCCTTTAAAAAGACATGCGCCACTTTGCAATTCAAGATCTTTCAACAAAATACTACATTAGCAATTTTCTTTGTACACTTTCCCCCTCTTGCCTGCATTCAACAAATTGAATTAGAAGAGAAGGTGAAACTTTCCTTATAGAAAAAGGTCTTCTGGTGCACCACTTTGGGTAAAGAAGGAGAAGAACAGAAGATATATAGGCTAAGAGTTGAACAAAATAGAATTTTGATCATACTTGACCAAAGCCTACAGACACTATACATGAGTTGAACAGCAGCCAGTGTATCAAAGCCAAACAGTATGACAATCAATACACATTTCTGTAGGAATATATTTCTGAAATGTTGTGCTATATGTAGGACAAACTATCACGCGTGAAAAACCACAAGAAGAAAGGTCTTTGGTTTGCCTGGTATTTTTTAAAGTTTGAAGATGGAATAGGATGTGACCACAGTGATAATGGGTAAGAGTAACAAGCAAGAACTTCACTAATAAATCCCGAACCTAGGCTAGTAGGTTGGACAGAGCAAGTGATACAACAGAGTGGAGGATAATCACAATGGCACGTGCAAAGGCACAATTTGCCTGTGAAGTCAAAGCAACAATAAAACAACACTAAGCTAAGTTTGAAAGGATTGTCTATTGGGGTTTTTTTTGGTCTATTTATGTATTAATTTCTACCAGTCAACAAAGCCTATATGAAGTATGTGGGAATACTTGTATTATTTCCTTTTCTATTTCTAAATGTGATGACTGCCTACAGAAGCTCATGTTAGAGCAACTGTCCTTCAAGAGCTAGGCTGTTATTTTGACTCATATAGAATGGACAAATGAGGTACATTAGCTTTTACACCAAATATCTGCACGGTCTGTAGTTGTTGCACACCACACATCTATCTTGTAATTTTTTTCCAGAATGTAAAGATACATATAACCTTCAGTCACGCTGCACTATGTGGAAGATCATATGTCTGCATATGTTGTACAGTGATCCAGAAATATGTGTATTTAAAAGTGCATGGCCATCTTAGCATGTCAGCTCTGGATATCAGCATACCTTGGAAATATATATACAGAATCACAGAAAAAGACTGCTGAGATCAGCAAGTCCAGCCTATGACCCAACCCCACCACATCAGCCAGACCATGGCACTAAGAGCCACATCCAGCCGTTCTTTAAACACATCCAGGGACGGTGACTCCACCACCTCCCTGGGCAGCCCATTCCAATGGCTGATCCCTCCTCCTGTCAGTAGTTGCCTGGGAGCAGAGCCCGACCCCCACCTGACTACACCCTCCCTTCAGGGAGTTGGAGAGAGTGACAAGGTCCCCTCTGAGTCTCCTCTTCTCCAGGCTAAACAACCCCAGCTCCCTCAGCCTCTCCTCATAAGATTTTCCTTCCAGTCCCTTCCCCAGCCTCGTTGCTCTCCTCTGGACCTGCTCCAGCACCTCAATATCCTTCCTGAAGTGAGGGGCCCAGGACTGCACACAGTACTCGAGGTGAGGCCTCACCAGTGCTGAGGTACAGCACAGATTCTGCAGCAAAGCATCAAAGGGATGACTTATATATTGAAAAATTCCACTGACTTTCTATCTCTGGTTGCATCAAATTCAAAACTGCCTTCCTGATGTATAAAGTGCTGTGTATAAAACTTCTCCATCACACAAATCCTTTTGCTTAAAGTTCCACATCAGCTCTCTGCAAATCTCCCACATTAATTCCTCAGACTTTGCCTAAGTTTTGTCAGATTAGCTGTCCACATTTGGAATGCCTTCATTGCCTTCACCTGGGAAGAATTTTTTTTCCTGCTCCAAGCCATTAATACCTTGTTCCCTTCAATGACTCTGAAATTATCCTAACACACTTTGCATTTCCTACATACTTCCCCTGAGCATTTGTCGCCTAACAGAGATAGAAAGTGCCTGGAGGCAGAGACCGTGTTTTACCCATCTAAAAAGCCTCCTAAGTTTACAGCTTGTGTAAATGCTTGTTGATAATAATAGCTGTAATATACAGAATGTAATACACAGATGCATTAAAGATCAGCTAGCCGAACAAAACCACACGCTTAACTGCACACTTCTGCTGTGCAAAAGAGAAATTAGAGCACGCCGTGCTTCCAGGGTTGTGTGAGAAGTGGATGTTCCCAAATTCATTAGTGGTTAGCCCCTAATATCTGACCGTTGCTTGGTGTTAGCAAGCAGGTCTGCAAGCTCAGGAGAAGCAGTTCTTATAAGCAGCGCTCACCCTGAATTTATTTCTGTCTGCTAAACCACACATAACATATACACCCTTGTGTATAATCCCGCAGACAAATCCATGATGTAAGACACTGCACTAATTATTATCAGTGATTCTCCCTTTCTCCCTTATAATGCACTCATACTAATGACCCACCACCACAACTAAAGAAATGACTCTTTGCCTTTCTTCTAAATGCATACTGTATCTTAAACACAATGCTTGATTTAATGTGCATATTCCTATATATTTTCTTCTCTTACCTTTCCTAGTTAAACAAATTACCGAATAGGTGTAATATAACATGCAGTAACATACTGATTTGTCACCCAAATGGAATTTTGTTTTAATAGGAAAGCACTTAATTTTAAAACAATTGTTTTTCATTTGAAAAGGATAATGGAAGAAATTGATCCAGAATTTCTCCAGAAAGACCAAAATTTCATATAAAGTTAAGCATTTTTCTATAAACATTAATAATCTTTAACCTCACACTGCTTCATTGACTAACACAAATAAGGACTCTGGGATTTGGTCCCTGCTACAGAGAAGGAAAATGCAGTGTTAAGTCTTTAACCATCAAGGCACTTCAGCACTAATGTTAGTGTAAGAGCACAGAAGTGAGCTGGCAACTCATGCAACAAACCATTGCTATGCAGCTGAGGCTGAGCCTTTGTGGTGAGTGTATTGTTTAATGCTGCCATGTTCCTGCTGCTCATTTTCATCTCTTATGTTTAAAGACTTTGGAAAGTTTGAGAAAGAGAGGTCTCCAGTACACAAAACAACCTTCCATTTAGCCAAGAAGGGAAGCAGTGCTGGGGAAAAGGCAGGAAAGGCACCACTTTGTTGATGTCATCCAGATGAGAAGGCTCAGAGGGCTGAAAGCAGAGAATTTAGTGCAGAGACTGAAGTCCATATCAGCCACTCAGCAAGACAATAGACAACTTCACCCATTCCTAACCGTAAAGTTTGAAATTGCTTGATAGTGGGAACTAGATCCAGGCTTTTTTTAGTATCCTGCAGCTCTCCCACTGTTTGAAACAGCTCAGTCTCACATTCTAGATCTATGAGAAAATAAGGGGTTATTGCTGCTTTTGTCTTTCTATTGCTGTATCATTTACATATTTGTCATAGAATTTTAAATTCCCTGGTTACCTGGTTTAGCTTCTGTGTTCTGTGCATCCATGCCATGGTTTTTTTAAATGTTTTTGAAAACACAAACATGGATTTTTTTCTTCTGTGTGGTTGCCATCAAAGTTTTAATTGCAGTTAAAAAAAAGAGAAACATTTCTTTCCAAACAGCCACTGTCTTTACCTGTGTGTTTTAAAACCATTTCTCTAGAAACAAATTCCAAGCTCCTATTGTTTACTCCCTCTGGCTTTAGCTTTGTTCATGGGCTTCAGCACTGTAAGAAAATATTTTTCTCACCGTTATCTTTTAGAGGCCTCCAATTCTTCATAGTAGATTTTCTACAGTGCAGTTGATTCAAATCAATTTTCCCCTGAAAAATCTCACTTTCCAAAATTCAACACTTCAGTGATCAAACAGTTATAAATACTCAGTCTTTAGACAGTGTGATACCAATGAAGAGAACAGCAACAGCATTTCAGAGTCTTTAGTATACTGCTGAGTAGGACTACTAAGATGACTGTATTTTTACTTACAACACCTAGCTACTACTATGTTACAAACATTGTTTGTTAACACCTTAGATGGAAGACAAAATAAGTCTAAATGTTCTATTTCATTTGTAAGCAGGAGAATAAAAACAGGAAAAGCTGTAAATTGGGCTCTTATTTATTTCCTAAACACCATGCTCAGCCTGAGCTTTGAGGAACATGAAATTGATATTTAATTGAGTCACTTGTTCAAAAAGAATTCTGTAAAGAATGTGTATGGAGAAGAAAGAATTAACTCAATTCCTGGAAGTTTTTGTTGTTTTTTTTTTGGGGGGAGGGGGGGGAGCGCAAATATAATACTTTTGTAAATTCTGAAGTCACATGATTATTGAACTATTAATATATATATTGCCAATAACATAAGTTAAGTCCTTTCTTCCCACTCATTATTAATGTAAACATTGATGTTTAATTTAACTGTTTACTATTATAGTCTGAACTCTTTAAACTTAAATCACTTTCTGAAATTTCTCATGAAAATATTTTTCACTAATGGAGATATCTGGTTTTAGTGCATTAATTTCATGTATAGACACTTATGACAATAGGTAGATATTTATGATTTAGTCGTTCCAATCTTTCCATATCAGAGTAACACTTTAAGGCTTGTGTTCTTAAACAGAAGCTGGGGATGGGGGCAGTTAGAGGAAGGTGCGAGAAAAGAACCCCACAGATACTGCTTTCTAACATTTTCTGAAGAATTTCAAATAAAATCTCTCTCCAATTTTCGAAAGCTTTCTTTCTGTATATGAATCATATACATATACAGAAATAAAACCACATAACATTTGTAAATGCGTATTACTAAATATACCTACTCCAGAAAATTTAACCCCCAACTCTATTCTATTCATTTACAATCAATTTATGAGTTGGTTCTTGTCTACATCCATTATACAGTGAATCTGCTATAACTCCAGACATTAGTGTACTGGTCAGCCCAGCAAAAGTCAAGATTTATTTTATTATTTTTTTTAAACCGTCACTCTACACATCACTGAAATTCACACAACGCTAAGAGTGAGGTTAGAGATGATATATAGCTATGGTAAACTACACTTCATCCTAAATAACTGGAAATGTGATCTATAACAAACAGGAAGGTCTGAAGGGAGAAGGAATTGCCGCTGTTGTAGGAAATAAATATCACTGAAGTAAAATTTTAAATCTACAATTTCTCTGCCTTTGTAAGGGAGATATGACAGCCAAAGATTCATTAAAAATGTAGCCACTGATCCAGGTGGGATATTCTCATGAATAGCCACACTCTCCCTGACAGAGCTCATGATCCTCTTCCCACCTAAGAAGGTGGAAAATCAAAATGAGAAAAGACCTTTCTCTCCTTTTGATCATATTTATAGAAATAAAGAAGAACTTCACTCAGAACGACAAATGACACCAACTTATGTAAGCAAAGGGCACAGACTCCCATAAAGATTTAATTACAGAGACAACTTTGTTTGTACATCCATTAATTTTCTAAATATATCACAGGATGCGGTTACAACCGTAAAACTAGGAAAGGCCAACAAGACAGAGGAAAGCTTTTCATCAGAATTGCTAGGGAAAATATAAGGGAGGAGGGAAGAAAGTCAGATTAGAGTATTTTGAATAACCTTTAAAAGGTTATTCCTGTCCATTAGAATATTTCTAGGCAAAACATACTTGGAGACTGTGACTAAGAAATCCTACAGACCCCAGGGTACAAAAGTAAATGAAAAGATCTGTGATCTGCAGAAATGTTTACATAGAAATACAATTAGTAAATTTACCTTGGAAGAAGAAAGATTTAAAGAATTTTTTTTAAAAAATGCAATTACCATATAATGTAATTAGAAAGTCTGATCTGAAGAGGAATATCTTTAGTCAGAACCTCTGGGTATTTCTGGAAAATAAGGACTTGGGCTTGGAAAACCCTTCGTCCTGACGCTTTTCTCCGATCTCCTTTATACATCAGTGAAATAGTGCAGCTTGGCACAATTGCGTTTATGCAGAGGGTCAACTGGATCTCCCCCAGCCCTTAGGGCAGAGCTGGGGACAGCTCTTAATGCAGTTCAAGTTTCCCTGATGGAAACATAAAAAAAAAAAGGAAACATTTTTCTTTGGAGTAACCATCATCTGCACTAGCAGGGATTTTTAACTTGGAGAGCTGTGCTGTTCATAGCGTGTGCTGTGTTGAACTCAATGGACGATGGCAAGCTTCAACTCCAGCATTTTGACAGTAGGTCCTATATTTTTAACTGTCAGTGCTGATAGACATCTGTGTCTCCTTTATTTCACCTCCCTTCCTGCTTTGTTCATTTTAGGTAAAATAATATTAACTGGAGTAACCACTAATAAATAGTTGACTAGGACTTGCCTGAACACCCTAACACAATTACAACTTGCATAGAAGGGCTGGTGAGTCTCATTAAGGAAAAGCAAAAAGCAAAAAACCGGGTTTACTTTCAAACTCTCCCTACTTATAGAAATCCCAGGGGAGGTTGACCGGGAAATCCACTTCCTGAAAGCTGTTGCAGGTCCAGATTTGTTTGGTTCTTGAATTCATTCCAAGTGATCCCACTAATTTTGATGGATTTACTCTAGGTTCGCTGATAGTATCTTGAAGAAATGATCTCATGGATGGTTTACATTCAAAGTCCACAATCATCATTGTAAGGGAAATTCCTGCCTTCATTTTCACCTCCTTAGGGCTGGCTGAAAAATTTATCCATCTCTTCACCGCACCCATCCAGCTACCCTGAGCCAAATCTCTGTTCATCTTTATGAGTAACACTGTGGAAATTAGACCAAAGTACCCACATCAACTCAGGCACTTCAGGAGCCACCAGATGAAGCTATTACTGACAGGGGGCTCTAGTCACCCTTGAAACATTTTATATGACAAAATTTGGTCTTCATTTTCACTGGGCAATACTTGCTACCACTCCTAGATCTTTAGGGGAAAAGGAAATGAGAAAATCTGATAAGCTTTTCCTGTAATCTTAAACCTAAGTCTTTGAAGTACTGTATTTTAATACTTATCAAGACTTCATTATTAGTTTTTTATTATTATTCATAATAATAATGTCATTAAATGAATTTCAGGTTAAACCATAGGTAATTTCTTCTCATACTGCTCTGTATTTTCATCCACATAAACTGGGAAATATTTTGCCCATAATAAGTGTGTTAAACATCTAAACTCAACAAAATAACTCTACCAATACCATTATTTAGAAGTACTCCTTGCACAGAGATTTTCTAATTTAAGTGAATTATATTATGATTAAGAGACACACCTGGGCAATTTTTAATGAAATTCCAAGTAAATGTATGAATTTAAGTCTGACTTTTATCAAAAGGGAAAAAACTGAGGGGGGAAATGGTAGAGTGGTTTTTACAGTTTCCATGTAACTGACAGCCCAAAAGAAATCTCTGGGCAAAGCAAGTTTGACGTACATACCACCCTTCCCCTGAAGCATTTTGAGCTTCTCTCTTCATTGTGCCTTTGACACTCTGGGCAGAGATTAAACAAGAAAATCACTTGCAACATAGGACACAAGACTTCCAGATCTTCTTCTGGGAATGGCTATTACTTCCAAAAGCAGGAAGAGAATCGACAGAAGACTGACCAAGAGCAGGTGAAACCACAGCAAATCAACAAGATGGGTTTTTTTCAGAAGTAAGAACTGAAACCAGCATTCTACATCATCTATTGTGTAAACAGTAGTGCTTTGACTATTTAAAATGTGAGCACTCTTCCTCTTCCAGTAGGTTTTTAACACTTCATTTATTTTGATTTTCTTTTGAGTACAAGACAAAACGTGTCCCTTCTTTTTTCTTTTCTTTTTTTTTTTTTCCCCTTTTTTATTCTTCTAAAGCAGAATGATCCATTCCATTGCCAAATTACTGTTTTGCCATGAAGTACATGAACGATTTCTCTAGTTGGAAGTGATATTATAGGTGTTATTAGTGTGCCAAACTGACTGTCAATTGTTCCCACAGCCTTACTTCCAGGTTTGTCAACAGTCTGGAGTGAGTTTGTATTTGTTGTTCCAGAAATAACCTGTGTAACTGCTAAGAATGCAGAGAAGGCTATCTCTCCTCAAGCATACTTGATGGTAGAATCATTACACTGAAGTTGGGGCAAAACCACCCTGTAGCTGCAAAAAGCCTTTCCAGACTATCACTGTTGGTTCAGAGGTGTTTAAACCATTTGCTTCATAGGAAGACCTCTCACCAGCATTTCCTGGTTTCACACATAAGCATTCTACTACTTTTCAATTAATACAGCTTACTGTGAACCTCAGTGTTGAGAAAATATTACAATTTAAAGCTGGGATTTTAAAGATGCAAAGAAATGAAGGGGAAAACAACTGAGACAAAAATAGTCTTGTTACTGTGTTTATAACGTAGTTGCCGAAATCAAACTCACCGTTGATTAATAAGTTAGGTCTTAATGAACGTCTTTTGAGAGGGAAAAATGTGCATAACAATGGCAATATTGAATCCCTGTGAAGATTATAAACAACCAGTGCTAATTTTATGCCCATTCCATGACAGCTAGTAATTAAAAATATTTTTACTTCATTAATTACTTGATCAAGATTAATATGATCGATTTTTTTGCATACCCTTAATCAGTTCAGCATTACATTGGTTCACAGACCAATAAATTCTTTTTTGTCACTATTTTCCCTAAATCACTTTTGCCCCGAGACCACAGGATTGATTTTTGTGTAAATAAATTCCTTTTCCACACAAAAAAACTTGAACAAAGCCTACAACAAAGCCAAGGACAAATAAGAAGAATGTTTTCCCCTTTTTCTTAACAGACTGGTTTTAACATACTAGGAAAATCAGAATTACCATCTGAATAGTGACAATAAACAATCTCCATTTTCATCTGTGAAGTGGAAATTCATTGTTAAAAGTCATTGTTGAAAGAATATTCTAAAGAAAGAGAAAAGCAGGATGATGGATTAGAGTGTGGTTGGCTTTACTCATTTGACCTGCTGCACCAAGGTAAGCCATTTCCCTCTTCTGCAATAAGAATGGAGAGTTCATGAGACTACCACGTTAGCAGTGACTGACATGTTGTAACACCCGTGACAAGATCTGCTAAACAGCACTAGTAAGAACAGATATGCACACAGTCTGTTTGGGAAGGGTGTAGTTTTAAGGCAGTTAATCTTATAAAAGGTGTTAATATCTGGAGAGATGAATAATTAAAAAAAAGCCTCAGAAGGAAGGACAAACTTGGGAAATTTCTTCTGCGAGTCCAATTCTCAACTAAGGTAACACAGGATATGCTCATTCACTTTCATGGTTTCATTCTGTAATGTGCCATTTAATTTTGCAGGCAGATAAACTGATTTGTCTCCTAGAGGCATGCAGAAGCAGATAAATTTGATATTGCTCCACAGAAAACTAGACACGCTTTTTTTACTTGCATATACCACTGACTACATCACTGTATTTACTATCTCTAGTGATTTCCCAGTTGCAGGCTAGTTTGCTCAGTCCATGACTGAAACTGATGGATTCCAAACTTTTCTTACCACTACGGTCCTGTTCGTTCATATAAGTTTCTAGAAATTCAGCTACAGTAGTTAGAAAAGCTATGATACTACTCTTATATTAGGTGTTATGCACAATTTTTTCTTCGTACCTTCAGAAATCAGAAAGCAAGTGTTCTACTTTTGGCTAATTTTCCTTCTTAGCAGCTATAATAGCACTGTGTTTCAGATTCAGTATGGGAATTGCTATGAGAAGAATGTTGATAATATACTGATGTTTTCAGTTGTTGCTAGGAAATCAAGGACTTTTCAACTACCTACGTTTTGCTAGTTGCACAAGAAGCTGGGAGGGAGCACAGCCAGGACAGCTGACCCAAAGTAGCCAAAGGGGTATTCCATGCCATAGAATGTCACACTCGGTATAGGAACTGGGGGCAGTTGGCTGGGAGGGCAGATCACTGCTGGGCATCAGTGAGCGGGTGAGGAGCAGTTGCATTGTGTGGCACTCGTCTTTCTTGGAGTAGATTTCTCTCTCTTTTCATTACTACATTTTATTTAATATTTTTATCATTTCATTTAGTTATGAAACTGTTTTTATCTCAACCCACGAGTTTTAAATTATTTTTTTTTCCTGATTCTCCTCCCCATCCCACTGAGAGGAGAGAGGAGTGAATGAGTTGCTGGCTGGAATTAAACCATGACAAAAAGATATAATGCAGGAGCAGTCATAGCAGAACCCTTTTCTAATAGATGCTGTCCCCATCTAAATGGATAACCCTTTTGAAACAGCTGTACGAGTTGGATGTCCAACATTTTAGTTACCTGCTTGAACTTCTGACTAAATTCAGTTTTATGCCATCTAGGTTTCTCATGAGCAGTTTATCTTTTTGCCTGTCAATGGCTGCCTGCTACAGATTCTTTATTGGTGTACAAGCTGTTAAACACAAAAGCATCCAAGCAACATATACCCTTATAAAAGAAAAATATTTGGCTAGGGAAGAATTCATTTGGTTTCTGCTAAGTGATACAGCCTTTCTATAGCAAAACTACTATCCTGGTGCCTTAAAAAAGCTTATCTAGTTTTCCATCAGGTTTAATATATATTTCATTAGAAAATAATAGTTGCCTTGCAAAAATGTCAGCTCAAAACTGAAGCTAAGTTATTTCCAGACAAATAAAGATAAGATGACACAGAAACATTTTAGAGCACGCAAAGAAATCATACTCAACCAAGCATATGGGTCCTGACATAGGTGCAGAGGGAAAACATATGGCCATACTTGCAAAAATATTGACAAGATTGTGACGTTTCGAGTGTAAAAAGAAAAGCAGTTTGAAAACAAACTGGGTTTTTTTGTTGCAAACATTCGTACAGGCATTCTTCTCTATAGTAATTAGCACTAAAATATTGCAGGGAATATATTAGCAATAATAAACTAATAATAAATAATAAAACCCTACGAACTTCTGTCATCTATGTACAGAACACAGTAGGCCAGATGTCCACTGGCATGGGGTGGTCACCTCCAGGGAAAGCAGCACATGCATTTCTGGATGGAAAGCAAAAGTCAGTTCTACCCTGAGATTGACAGAAGCCACCGTGAAGGGGAGAAGCTCTGTTTGAACACTGCCAGCAATTCTATCTTGCTCCCTGGACAGCTGCACTGATTGGAAACACCAATACACATGAAAGACATTCAGAGAATTTTTTAATGTTTAATGAGTTTTAGAGTGTGTGCTGCTGTTTAAGTGGTGATCCTTTTCTGAACAAACAATTCATTATCTTCCAAACTGTATTTGTGCAAATCTTACATCTTCCAAACTGTATTTCTGCAAATCTTACATCCACTGGGCACTCTGTTATCCAAGGTGTTATTGCAGTACCTAACACTATAATCAATAAATATATTACAGTTTTACTAATATTTCAACTTGTATTTCTTTCATGTGTGTTTAAACCAATTTACATTACATACTCATAGATACTTCTATAATTTCTTATTGCTGTAATTCCAAAAATATCATATAAATTAATAAATGCAAATTCCCCAATAGCGTCTCCTGGATATATTATTTTCATTTTGTAGGTCTTAAATTGGGGCACCAAGGCCAAGAAATATGACCAAAGTCTAATGAAATCCATTGAAGAGGAAAGATCATAATCCATATCTCCTAAATTCCAGAGTAAAGGTTCTATGTTTTATTTGTTAGGGTTTTTCATTGGTTTGGTTGGTTGGTTTTGTAGTTTTTTGGTTGGTTGGTTGGGTTTTTTTGTGGTTTTGTTGTTTGGGTTTGTGTTTTTTTAATCTTTCTGAAGGTAGGGCAGAAGATCTCTAATTAAATTGCTAAAACTCAAACTGTTTGGGTGTTAGACTGTTTCTCTTACAGACACAAGCCCAAACATGCTCTTCTGGACAGAGGAGCTACAGAGCTGCCTCCAGGGTACCATGTCAGAGAAACACTGACAGTTTATGAAAAGTTTATGTACTTTTTCTTCCTCAGTTCTCTAGGAGAATATTATTACATAGATATTGTGTTTGAGACTCTGATGGGTAGCTAAGTCACCTTGAAGTACTGAAATCCCCATGAAAGGAGACATGAGACATTGGGACTATTCCTCATGTTTCCAGAACTCAGTGCAGGAAATGGTGAGGTTCATAGGGCTGGGTCTGTTGACCCATTTGACAGAAAACAAAATCCTGACATCCCTTCCTAAAAGTAACTGTTGAGAAGGCACTGCTATTTGAGTTTCTGTCTGCAGGAGAGAATGATCCAGCCCAAAGTAATTAGGTACTTTTGTTGGCTGCTATGGTTTAGCTCAAAAATAATTTTCTTGTAATCTATTCTTTCATTTAGAGCACACAAACAATAATGCACTTGTGTACAGTAATAGGGTAATTAATACATATCTTAATCAAACAGCTATTTATCTCCTAGAAGAAACCTTTACATGATTATGTGCACCATAACTGAGTGCACTTGGAAAAATTCCCTAACATTTTTTACACTTCATCTTTCATATAGGAAATCCAGCCTCCCTTGCCTTAATTAAATCACAGCTCTCCTGACAGCTTCCTATTCTTTGGTTACTATTTCTACTGCATATTACTACACTTGGTGCAAAACTCTTGTCTACAGATTCTATCCTTTTCCCTAATGCCACCATATTCAGTTTTCATCACCTTTCAGTTTCTCCTTAGATTTTACTTTGTCCAGAAGAGTAACAGTGGTAACTGGTAAACTTGAAGAGCAGTCTATGTTTCCAGTTTAAGGCATATGAGATTATAATGGGCTATTAAGCCATTGCATGCTCTCCATGAAGACACTGAAGCACTTCCCTATGTCTCTGACTACTTCCTTCAAAACTCAAATAGTTATCACTCTCAACCTCTGCACTTTGCCAGCTCATTTCTTAACTGCTTGTTTTGCCATGAGCTAGATGCTCTCTGCATGTTATCCTTTCTCATGGGAAATTTTCTCCTTGCTGGCATTAGTTGTCAGTTCCTTTTACTTAAAATGCTGGGAAGCATTTAGCATACATAAATGCATTCCAGTTTTCAAAGAAAAAATCCTACTGTATTTAAGAAAAATATAATGATGTGACCCCAGTGCAGCTTACTCGTTGGTGATGTACTCCTGCATTTACAGCTTCTGCAGCCTGAACAGGCTGGCATTTTCCTTTGTTTAGAGTAGCCTTTGTTTGTAAAGCACATATACTTCAAAAACAATGTACTGTAATCTGTTCTTCTCCATCTATAGCCTGCTGTTCTGGAACCAAATGTTCTGATCAAACGCACTTCTTTATTAGAAACATGCACTTCAACTACATAGCAATCTTCACTGATACACTCTTTACACAGCTCATTTGCAGCCTTGAATGAAAATAACACAGAACTAACATACATTAAATGCTTTACAATATTCTATACCTTATCCTTTATGTTGGCCACTTACATTTGATCTATAGATATACCTATGTATCCTTAGTTCAAGAGACACACACTGAACTGCATGACTAATTTACACTGAGGTATGCCTTTATCTCAGTGCTGGTGCCATGCCACAGGACTTGGGCCCCTAGCTCCAGCCAGAGAAAGTGGCCTGATAATCGGAGGCCATTACTGAGATAGTGCTGTGGAGGGACAGTGGAAGGTCTGGCCCGAGGCCGAGGTGGAAAGGGTGTCTTGTGCCTTGGCCTGAGTCGTGACAGGGGCCTCACGTGAGGGGAGTATGCTCCTGTTGAGTTCATAAATAAAAGAGTTACAGAAGAAAATGAGCAGACTGCAGCATTGGGGAGGATCAACAGGAGAGCAACATGGTTTCAGACCTTGCAAGAAATCAGTGATGTAAGGAAGGAGGAACAACTGGAAACTGCTTGAATGAGTAGTGGTGACAGCTCCCAAGACAGGGAAGGCTGGAAGCTTGTGACTTCTGCTAGCAGGAGAAATTTTCCCTCTCTGCGCTTGTATCTGAATGTACAGGATAGTGCAGCAATTGTTAGTTAATAGCCAAGGAAAGAGAAAGGAACACGTTTCATGAAGGGAGGCTTCAGAGACATGTCAATCTGAACTGAGCACCAAGAAATCCCTCTTCTCAACCACCACTTGAACCTCCAGCTCCAGCATTCAGCATGTTGCCAGCCTCCCCCGTTACTGAGCTGTCAGTATTTTTATTTTATTTTTTAGTTAGGAACTAGATTCCAAAAGACACCTGCATAATTTCGTGCAGTCTAATAGGATTACGATACTGTTCACAGAACACTTGGGAAATCCTTATACCCAGCTTCTTCCAGATCTCAGTGTCTCCAGGCTTTCCCAGGTGCTCAGCCATGAGTGCTGCACCTCCCTTCTGCATACTGATGGTAGCTGCTGTCTGCAAAATGCATTTTTTATTTGCTGCCTGCTTGATACTTTCCACATGTGCCTCTGTCACCTTTGTTACAGCTCTGGCATTGTTTAGCTCCTACTTTTCAGCTAAGTATGCTTTTAACAAAAGCTTCTAATTCATGCCAAAGGATTTTAGCAAGTCTCCATAATTCACCTTAAAGCCAACCAAATTACATTAGGCCTTTCATAGAATCATAAAATCATTCAGAGAATCATTGAACTTGATGATCTTAAAGGTCTTTTCCAATCATTAACAGAGAACTGTCCTCCACCTAAGCACCATATGTCTTTTAGATACCTCCAGGGATCGTGGCTTCCCCACCTCCCTTGGCAGCCTGTTACAATGCTTGACAACTCTTTCAGTGAGGAATTCTATTTTATTTTTTTTTTTTGGACAATCTAAATCTCCCCTGGTGCTGCTTGAGGTTGTTTCCTCTTGTCCTTTGTAACTTGAGAGAAGAGGCCAACACCCACCTCACTACAACCTCCTTTCAGGTAGTTGCAGAGAATGATAAGGTCTCCCCTGAGCCTCTTTTTCTCCAGGTTAAACAATCCCAGTTCCCTCAGCCTCTCCCCACAAGACTTGTGCTCTAGACCCTTCACCAGCTTTGCTGCCCTTCTTTGGACACAACACTCCAGCAACTCAATGTCCTTCTTGTGGTGAGGGGCCCAAAACAACACAGTATTTAAGCTGCAGCCTCACCAGTGCCAGGTTCAGGGGGAGGATCACTTCCCTTTTCTTGCTGGCCACACTAGTTCTGATACAAGCCAGGATGCTGTTGGCCTCCTTGGCCACCTTGGCACAGTTCTGGCTCATACTCATCCATCTGTCAACCAACACCCTGAGGTCCTTTTCAACAGGGCAGCTTTCCAGCCACTCTTCTCCAAGCCTGTAGCACTGCATGGGATTGTTGTGACCCAAGTGCAGGACCCAGTCCTTGATCTTGTTGAACCTCACACAATCAGCCTTAGCCCATCAATCCAGCCTGTCCAGATCTCTCTGGAGAGCCTTCCTACCCTCAAGCAGATCAACATTCCCACCCAGCTTGGTTTCATCTGCAGATTTACTAAGGGTGCGCTCAATCCCCTCATCCAGATCACTGATAACAATACTAAACAGAACTGGTCCCAAAACAGAGCCCTGGGAAACACTGCTTGCAACTGCCTGCAACTAGATTTAACTCCATTCACCAAACCTCTTTGGGCTTGGCCTGCCAGCCAGTTGTTTTACCAAGTGAAGAGTACACCCATCCAAAGTACTGAGCAGCCAATACATAAACATACACCCGACGTGCCCGAATCATTTCCTCCTTTTGAAGTTTATTCTTGTCTGGTGCAAGCGAGTTAGTGACATAAATATAACAGCACTATGGCCATGTCCAAAATCCACCCAGTCCTTTAATGTTGCCTACGTTAAAGGAAATGCAGTCACCTACTTAAGGCAACACAAACTACTGCATGATTGTCGAGACTGAATATGTTTTATCTTATTCCATTAAAAGCTGGGATTCACATACCCTTTATGCACCAGGTTCTTAAAATTTAAGTGGCTTATCTCCCCTTACCTCATCACATTATATGATCCAAGGAGGGATCTCTTCTTATGCATTAATGGAAAGTCTGAATGGTTGTAAATTTTACATGATATAGACATAACTGCTTTGAAAGCAGGATGTATTTGAGGTGAAGTGCCATGCACAAAGACTCTCTAATTGCCTTAGAGAGTGAAAAGATTGCACTGTGGATTTCCACACTAGAAATATTTGAGTTTTTCCTATAATCATCTATTTTGTATCAATTTATTTAAAGGCCTTTTCCGGTGCAGGCAATTCTGTGATTCCATGAAAGATCAGTTTCAAAATTAGTTTTCAAATTGTCACTAACAGAACAAGGCAGAGTTGTTCACTGTATTTAACCTCAACACGTTAGTTCTGGGCATGGTGAAGAATGGGCATGTCCATGATGTTGAAAGTGACTGTGGTCCCAAAAGCACTGCGTTGCGTCCTCCAGCTTTTGCACCACACCAGGATAAAAACTACCTTTAGCCCAACTTTCATCTTTGTAATGACATAAAAGAAAATAAAGCTTTGTTCCCAGTCACTACTGTCATATTGTAAGTTAACACCTTGGGCATATTTCTCCTACCCTCTTGTGGCCTTCCTTCCACTAGCTGTTTCACTGACACAGACGATGCAGGTCCTGTTCCCTGGGTCTGCTGTAGGTAGGAGTTGGCAAGAGGCCTCCCTGAAATCAATGGCTAGATCATTCTTTCATCTGAAGCTCCATATAGTAATATCCATCTGATTACCAAAAAGACAAACTATTAACAGCCATTTAGAACTTTATCTTTCACCATTTTGTTTTCTTTGAGTTGAAAAACCTTGGGTTTTTTTGAGCTTCTTATCAAACCATAATGATACCAAAAGTTATAGCCAAAATCCATAAAGATATGACACCACATAGGTAATTATACTCTCCTTAGAAACTAAGATTCACAAATAAACATAATTTGAATGAAGCAGTGAGAAGGCAAGGTATCTTTGATTAATCTATTTATTTTTAGAAGTCTGTGACTGATGTGTTATTTTTTGAATGTCAAACCTTTTTTTTAATGTTAAGGTGAAAATACATGCATATACAAGCAGTATTCATTATCTTTAGATAATAAGCACAGGAAGAGACCTTGAATGTCAAACTCAGCTATGGAATTAAGAGAGAATCTCCCAGAGAGTGAGCAAAACAAACCTGATATGACAGAGCATGACTGACACGTGATCATGCACTGATGGGGATATATATTTCTGAGCGGCAGACAAAAACATATTAAAAGTACCGCACAACGTGGAAAGAAATAGAAAGACTTTATGTGTTGTGCTAATGACAACAAATAATCTTTCCAATACAGAGCCTGGAGAGAGATGGTTTCAGTCATCCATCATTCAAGGAACAGCCAGTATTGCTGTCATAGGAGGCTGGCTTTATGAATACACCAATTTCTGTATTGCTCCTGGTTTTATTGAAGTAAAACTTGCCATAAATTTTAGGACATGCTAGGAATGCTGTAACCCACAATTTGAAATAAACTCTGTTTCTAATAATAATGACACAGGAAATTTAGTGAAAATTCTTAGTAAAAATCTCATAGAAGCTGAAGTCCATTGGACTGTCAGTAAGAAAAAGATGTCAGGAAGTTACCTCAACATCTGAATAAGAGCTGTAGATACACTAGAGAAATCACAACCTTAGATTAAACCATGTGTCTTTATAGGTCTATATAACTCACAGCAATATTAATGTTTGCACGTTATTTCTAAACGAATGCATTCTTGTAATTATTAGTATAAATTTCTAATTTATTTTTTTAAAGATTTATTAATAAAGTAATAAAGTTTTATCTTTACTTACTGAAATCAATTAGTTCCTGTGAATGTATATATAACAGTCCTTCAATAGGTACTGGATAACAAAATTAATGTGTGGTCAGAATTCACTCTGTGATATTGTGGATGTCTCAACACTCGATGTGTTCACGTGCAGGTTGGATGGGGCTTTCAGCAATGTGGTCTAGTGGGAAGTGTCCCTGCCCATGGCAGAGTGGTTGCAACCAGATGATCTTTAAGGTCCCTTCCGACCCAAACCTTTCTATTATTCTGTGATACTAGGATTTGGGGGTTCTGAGTGATGGAAGTGCTTTTTCACAAAGTTCTACATAGCAATAGTAAGCTTATAGTTTACAAAAGAGACAAAGATAGGTATAAATAAGTTTTTCCATATAAAAAACTTCACAAAAAATCTGAGAAATACCCACGAATACTGTACCACCTACCTGCAAATCTCCCAGATCTTATAAGCTAAATCAATATTTACTTGGTCACGTTATCCTTGCTGTTGTTACTGCATGAAATAATCGTAGAGCAAACGCTCTTACACTACCATCTTTTTCATGTCTACAATGCAAGCAAATAATGACTCAAAGAAAATGTACTAATCCTTTCATATTATCACATGTGAACAACAACCACCACAGGCAGAATAAAGTCCAAATGCATAATGAATGTTCACATCACAGAAGAACATCAACAAAATCCAACAGTGTAAATTAATTTACTACATTACACTGCTGCATTATGCACTAACAAATGAAATTTTAAAAGCCAGAAGCCAGAACAATAGCTTACCCTGTTAAAAAACAAAACAAACAAAAAACAAACAAGAAAAACCAAACAAACAAACAGACAAAAACAAACAAAAAACCCCACAAAAACAAAACCCCAAACATTAAGGCTGTTCTTTTCTCATGCTATACCAAAAACTCTAGGAAACATTTTTAAATAAGACATCCTCACAGATGAAGAAAAAGAAACATTTGTGTAAATGGGGGTACTGGGAGAAGAAAGGGAAATGAATCCTTGCAAATCACTCCAAATAAGCATCTTTAAATAAGCACGAAACCTCACGGATAACAAGATAAATAAAGCTTCACTCAAACCCTATATAACCCTTGAACATCTCCCTTCACTGAAAAACTAAATCTGGTTTTAAAAACCTCATTTTGGAGAGACTGCAAAACCACAAACAAAATAAGATTTGGTAATGAGTACCGTAATAATCAAATAGAATAAATGGTGCAATTTGGCTGACATACCTCTAAAGGTGTAAAAACCTAGTGTTGAAGACTTCTACACCAGAAAGACACCAAAGAAAGGCATAGCATTTTTCTGCAGATTGTCAACTATATATTATTCCACCTTGAAATGTAAATATAATATAACAATATAT
>WUAM01000296.1:350146-411301 GCA_024336885.1 Actenoides hombroni
AAATGTAAATATAATATAACAATATATAATATATCCTTTCCATTTATCCTCATGCTTATCAACAGATTGTTACACTCCTCTGTATAATTCTTTTTATCTTATTGCAATAATTCACAAAACCTTTGAGAGCAGCTACTAGTGGATAAATATTCTTCATGATAGAGACAGATGATTAACATATTTTAAAACCAATCAACCAAACAAAAAACAAAAACAAAAAACCCAACCAACTTTAAACAAATGCTTTAATGCCCATTTTACCCAGGTAAATGCACACATCTGTACAAGGAAGTTACACGTATGAAATCTATGTAAGTTTGAAATATGTGCAATCTTGGAAATCTTTCCTCTCTTGTAAACTAATCTGCATGCCCAAAGAACTTACATTTTAACTGTCAAATCTCCATAAACTGTGTCTTCTGTAATCTATGTGTTCTTCCTGATCTCCCTGAGAGCAATCAAGCACCAGAATAGTAGATATTACAAATTTATTATACATTAGATTATAGAAATATTTCTGGACTGTCAAATGCATATTAAACCAACAAACTGTCCTTGTTACTCTACAGAGTTTTGCACAAGGCAGGAAACAGGTGGGCACAGTGAGATGTTCCTTCTATCAGTGAAATTATAATACTGTAATATCATTGTTTCTAGAGAAGCTCCATCCTACTAAGTCTCCCCGTTTTTAAGCAGCTAGAATTAAATAAGATTAAATAAGACTGTCCAAACTCATGTCTAACAAATTGGTCTTCAATCACTCCTGGAAAGCAGTTATTCTGATAAAAAGTCTCTCAAAAATCTCACATATACACACAAGTAAAGTCTGAAGGAGAGGCAAAATATATGATAAAGGCAATACCTTATATGCACTTGGAAGCAGCAGAGGAGCAGAAATTTAGCTGAATGATGTTCAAAGCATGCTATTTTGGTTTGGTTACAGTCACAGTAGATACATGTTAAGTAAACTAACACTGCTTAGAGTTATTAAAAATAGCTTTTAAGGTTCCTTTCATTTCCTCCACATTACCTCAATTCTCACCACTATCTCATTTGCCTGGAGTTTGGATGGGTCTATTTTACAAAGCATTCCTTTGACACAAAAGAACCCAGGCGTTCAGAATAGATGTGATATAACAACCAAGATTCAGATCTTCTTCCTTTCATCTTTAACATCGACACTCAGGTTTCATTCATGTGTGTTAGGGCATGTCAGCTCACCACTGTATTTCCATGCAGACAGCAAAATAAATGAATAACAAAAAGGAATTCTTTAACATATTTAGTAGAAATTGCTGCTGTAGGAGAGTAGGCAAGATCTCAGTTCACTTCTTAAGATAGATAGGAATGATCACTGCAGCCTAAGTTTTCTCTTCAAATTTGCCATCAAACTTTACCTATCAATTCTAAAATAGACATGCACTAGGGATGGTGTCATCTCAAATGTAGTACTTAAAGAGACTGTTTTAAAGATTTCACATGAGGAGAAATTTTGTTCTTCCCTTGGAAATCTGCTTCAGTGGTTACTCACTGTCATTTTTCAAGTGTTGCATTGTATTTCCTCTTTTCTACTTTAAATTTGATACCATGGGATTTTGTTGTATTTCTGCCTTCTAGGTTAATATGTTCTTTAAAACCAAACCTGTTTTCCCTCCATAAGTCCACATTTCTAGACCATGAACAAGATACATGCCAGTCCTATTAATTCATCGAGTCTCATCTTAAAATACATTTATATTTCTTTCTTAAGAAACACTTCCTGCAATCTGCCACATTATCAAATAATGGATAGAACTATAAACATTATTCCAGTAGCAAAGTCATCTTTGTTATATACAGAACATTGTTAGTGTTCAACAACCTGCTCTTTCTACACCTAAGGCTCCTATTTGACTTTTCTTTCAGTCCTACAATATTAGACATTCATTTGCCCAGATGAAATTTTTTGTAGCTGCTTTTTTCCAGATCATCTTCTCCACCATGAAAGCGTGACCTACATTTCTCTCTTGATGTATTCACTTACATTTCTCTGTATTAATGTATAGTTAATTCTTTAATTAAATAATTGTTTCCCAGATGGCTGAAGTCGTATCACAAGGGTATAGTTACATCCCAAGATGCTCAGCAGCAGCTCTACTCTAGCAGAGGAAAAATTCTCATGTGAAAAAAAAATTCCCCCCTGAATATAATCAGAGCACAAATAACTGTTCCAAATTCCATTTATTTCACCATGAAATGGATTCAGCTCAGGAGACCTAAAAAGAATAAAACAATCTCAATTCTCTGGGTATCATAAGGGAAGGAGGAGGAAAGTACCTCTAACAACAGTGTAAGAGCACAGCAATTGCATCCACAACTCTCAAATCAAAATGCACTACAATTATGTTTCAGACTGGGAAAAGCCTGAAACTGTAATGCAGAAAAAATGAGGTTTAACTTTACATATCCAGGTCTTATCAAAACAACAGGGAGAAATTCTAAACATGGAAACTCTAGACTTTAGTTTCAAAATTCCCTCCAAAAATCTCAACTGATGGTTTTCATTGTGGAAATCTCAGTTTATTGCTATTCTGTGATGAAGTTCAGGCTATGATGTACATTTTTTAAATTAAACATAAAAAATCCTATAGACTACCTGCATGTAAGTTAATATACTGGATAGTTTTAGAACCTGCATCTTCATTTTCTCTATAAGCCTTTGACACACACCCCTTTATTTTGTTTGACTGTTTGTATAATAACCTACAGTTATACAAAAGCAAGAATGGTGGAACACCAAGCTTTATCAGGTCTGGTGTTTCCAAAACTGCTTGGCTGAGTGCTTTGGTCTAACACAACCTTCTTCCTTTTGCTCCTTCCTTTTCCACTTTGCAGTCTAAGAAACTGCAAAAGCATTGAAAAAACTTTAGATGTGCAGCCACTTTGCCACCATTGCTTTTAAAAATGGAATAGAAATTTAAAACGATAACTTGAAATTATACTGGAAAATATACTGTAAATAGCTACACATACAGGAAGTACACAACAACAGGAATATCTTGTGCTAGGCATAAAGGGGCATGGCAGATCTATACATCTCCAAAACTGAGCAGTAACATAGGTTCTATCTCTAATCTCCCTGAAATTCTAAAAAATATCTCCATAAATCACTCCCTAGTGATCACCCTGAACAAGTATGGGTATCAAAACTATTTGTACAATTCCATTTGACTACTCATTTGACTATGCATATGTGTTTGCATGGTTTTGTTTGTCAGGCTAGGATGGGAGATGGGGAAATACGGAGAGAAAAATTGTGATAGGTCTTGAAAACTTAACAGAACACCACCACCAATAATCACTCTTAGTGTAAAACCAGCCAAAAAAACCACAAAAAACAAACAAACAAAAAACCCAAAACCCCCAAACTATTCTTTTCCTCCCTCAATTGAACTAAAAAAATCTGCAGGGGTTTCATTCAGAGCAGGACCACCCTCTAGTCTAAATCAGACACATCTTAAAAGGTGAACAACTTTATCCTCCCCACAACCAGAACACACTTCCCTTTTTAATAATTATTCACCCCATGATCAACAGTACACATGCTTGCAAATGGTTTTCTTGTACTTTAGGAGTTTCATTCTGTTCACAATCAAAACAACATTCATGGTAACCTCACTAATTGGCCAACTACAGATCCTATTGGTACTTATTCTCCAACCCTTTGAAACATGGGAGGTTCTAACAGACTCTGAACTTTCTGTGCAAGAGAGTGTTTTTTCCTTAGGGTTGCTAGAACATTATCATGGATATGAGAGTACTAAATGCCAATTTGCTACACAATGAGAGAAGTATGTTTTCAGAAGAGGCAGAGGGGCCAGATATTCTTCAGATCCAGTTCTGATCAAATACAATTTCCTCAGCACTGGTAAATCACTCCCTGAGCAGCAACCTATCTGTGAAACAGAGAAAAAGCTACTTATTGTATACAGGTATTCAAAGACACATAGATGATGCACTTAATCCATTCCCTGTGGAACTCCACTCAGAGTTCTAGGATGAGCTATGGTCAGTTACAGAATCGTGCTTGAAAACGAAAAGGGCTGCCATGCTTAAGCACTATTCCCCCAACTGACAGCCACCCTCGCTAATTCAGAACAATTCCTGGTAGACAGAGGTATCTGAGAACTAGCTTTGAGTACTATGTGGAAAATAAGGAACTGCTTGTTAGGGCTATTCTTAGAGGTAAAGGTGAAGCAGTTAAAATACATAACCATCCGTTCAGAACAAAAAATATTTTCTCCCTCAGTGAGGATGGAAATTGGATTCAATAGCAATGCAATTTAAAGTGAATTTCCCTCTCTGCAATGTTTATACGCCATGTGACAGATTAACTTCTCTCTGCAGGTACAACAATTAAATCCAGTGAATAAAATTAAACTATTTGGGGTATGCAGATGAGTTCTGTTGCTATTTCTCCACCAATATATACAATGAGGAATTGTGTCCAGCGTTGGGAGAACAAAGGATATTTTTGCATTAATTTTTGTCAGCTTTTTTATTTGATAGATTTTTTCTCATCACTCTGTGGATTTATAGGATTAATTTTAATGAATAAAAGAACTGAGTTATTAAGTCTGATATCCAAACCACAGGAGTGACCGCTACAGGAATTATTTACTCTGTAATATCAGGGAAATTGTTTATTCCCTGAAGAATAACTTTTTCTTTTTTTACATTTGAAAATCCTTTCTAATACAATTACAAATTACTATGGAGTTAGTGAGAGCTGAATAATAAACATTTTTCGAGAGAACTTTTAGATAGATGTGGAACCAACAAGAGGCCATCTCTGCTTTAACACTGAAAATAAAAATTGAAGGAAAACTCAAAAGACATTTTAAAAAGTCCAGTTAAGAAATAATCTACAAGAGACATCTTTCTTTTTCAGAATTTTCTTTTTTACTAAGAGTAGTTGTTCATGGAGCTGAGCATTAAGGCACTTTAAATCCTAAAAATCCATTAAAAAAAAAAAAAGAAGCAAACAAAACAAAACAGACCCCCCCACCCAAAAAAAATCCCAAACCAACCAAAAAAAAAAAAAAAAACCACCCAAAAAACCCAAAACCAAACCAAACCAACCACCACCAAAACAAAAAAAACCACAAATAAAAACACCAAAAACCACCAAAAACAGAAGAAGAAAAATACTACAACATATACCAGCTCAGTCCTACAACGTGGTTTGCTTTTTGATTCTTCGTTTTAATAACTTGAGCTCCATTTAGTGTCAATGAGGTGAAAGACTATTCTGGCATTCCACAGGACTTAAATACTATGTTCCAACCTAAGCTGAGGGAGGAAAATACTGTTCCATATCCCCTCTTATCTCCTCCTTATACTGGAACTGTCTTTTCTGATACACGTTCTCTTTTGCGAGTCAGCCTTTGATTTGAATCTCAGGTGGAACACTCATGGGAAGAATACTGAAACACACCAATACAATGAGTCTTCATTCAACAGCTAAATTGAAAAAAAAATTATTTCTACGTATGAAGTCATTTGAATTTAAAATTTCACTAAAAGAAGTGATTTCTTGAATTGTAATAAAACAACATAATACAATTTGCTTTTAGTGTGTGTTCCATAGAAATTTAGAAAACCAGTTGAAAGACAGACTACATTGGAAATCTAGGGATCACAGCACAGGTTTTCTTTCTTCTTGTCTTTTCATCATAAAATTCCTGGACTGGACGATTGAAAGATGCAGATAACTGCCTGCTCTCTGTTCTGTTGAAATAAAGAAAAGGAAAGTAAATGATGCAGGAGCAAAAGAAAGGAGAACTGTGTCATTCTTGCTGTTACGAAACACACAGCTATTCATCCTTTGCACAGACGTGCAGTGTGAGAACTCAGGGCCTTATTTCCAGTAATGGCTTTTGGTTCCGCTTGCGGCAAGAAGCAGCAGATGAGGTTGGTTACAACTCTGCAACACCCAGTATTTCAGCATGGGAATGGTTAGGGATAAAGAACAAGTACTTAAAACTTTTAGTTAGTGCTCAAGAGGCAGCTTATTGGATAGAGATAAATGTGTAATCAGTATACAGTCAGAAAATCAGAGGCATGCAAATGATGCTGGAGGTAGCAGAATACACCCACAAGCAGAGAATATCATCTGTGATCCTTTCTACACAGAACCATGCTGTGGGACCTCTGAATACCAATCATCTTCTTAAAACAAATATTCGTATTTGTTGCTAAATGCTACAGGAACAGTCCCTTTTGAGCAGACAATGGAAAGTATTTTAGAACTCTGAGCAGAAACACAGTAATTTTGTTTTATACTTCTGCTCTAACACTGCCTGAGCACAAAGCTGACAGCTGAAATACACCTGATTCCAAGTTTCGCTTTAAAGAATGGCATAAACTTCCTTGCTTTGTCCATGAAATTTCAGCCTTTCAGCCAGGTAAGCTTTTGAGCTTCTCATGAGATTCCTTCTGCTTACCCTAGGGAGACAGCAGTTTACTATACAGTAGCAGAGGTGACATGAGAAATGACACTAAACAAGCCCAACAGAGAACTTCTTACCTACAACACTTTCTAGATTCTATAGAAGCCCGTGGTAGGCAACCCCTGATACAGGAAGTAATATGTGAAAGAGAAACAGGTACAGTGCTTGCTAAATGTCTGCCAAAGACTGAATACAAAGATAGTATGCCTGGAATGAGTTAATCTGAAGGATGCTGGTGTCCAGGGAGCAATGAAATCTACTACAAATATTTAAAATTTCTGATAAAATTGTAAAACTTTCTGTTAAATTAAGTTTCTTTTCTGTCCAATTTATGGAAAAAATGTAACTCAAGCACAGAAAGTTCTCATTAAAATATTATAAGGTCAGCTGATTGATAGGAAATCAAAGATATTCCTACAAATTAATGTTGATAGATAGCAAACATCCAATTTCAACTAATATGGTGATCTATAGGGGATCCTGGTTTCCCAAGCAAATAGGCACTAAATTACTTTGGCTAGGTTGACGCTGTAAAGGCTCAATTTTAATAGCTGCACCCAATTCTCTCAGGGTTAGCTAGGCAGACTCCAACTGAAAAAAAATGAAATCTCCTGGTACACGATTATGTAGCCTCCTTCTTTTCCAGCTTGTGTACAAAAATCCCAGCAGACTTAAAAGTTCATGTGCTACTTTATCACATTCTTAGCTGGTGCAGAGGTCCATCATTGGAGAATCACACGAGAACCTCCAAAGCTGTTCTAATTTATTTGCAGGGTTATACCTGCCCATAGCTTGCCTTGCTTTGCAGCTTGGTTACTTTTCCTTTCTCACTTTGCCCTTGGTTGAACTGAACATAAATTCAATGTTGATTCCTTCTTCTCCACACTGTAGATGGACAGAACTAGCAGCAGATTTTAGCTTGCTTGTGAATTTACTTGACAATTAAATTTTGATTTATAAATTTTGGTACTTGACAAAATTATTTGACTAGTAAAATATAGAAATAAAAAAACAACAAAAAACCAAAACAGATGTAAACCAAAGTGAACTATAAATGGTGCCTGTATTTATGTGAAACTTTGAATTACTTTGTTATGGAAATTATTTGGAAATTACACCATTTTTGCAAATGGTCCAGAGTTCTTTTTTAATTCTTTCTCAAGACACACAAAGGTCCCGAGAGAGTCAAGGCTTTGAGGCTTAAAGGACATTGTTTAGGAAGCAGTAAAGATGTTTTTACAATTAGACTTTTGTATAGTCTTTGAGCCTGCAAAACTGGCTCAGCAAATGGCAATGCCTCAGTTGGGAATGTGCTTAATGGAGAAAACTCCTGGAATATTACATCATGATTTCTACTTTGATTTAGTAAACAATATGTCTATGAAGTTTTATATATCTGTAAACAAAACCAGACTGGAGGGAGAAGAGAGAAGCAGTTCAGTGTCTTAAAAAAAAAAACCAGCATGCATTCTGCCTGGCTAACTAAAAAATCAACTGTAAATTGTTTTAAATACAAATTCTATTCATATTACAAACAAACAAACAAAAAAACCCCAACCCCTCTGCAACTAAAGTCAGCTTAATCTAATAAAAAATAATCCAAAATAAAAATTGTTTATGACTCTTCCCAACACATTTTAAACACTTTTCAAAAATATTTTTGTCAGATTAAAGATTTTTATCTTTATCAAAGTTGTAGTTTGTATTATATATGAGTAAATGTTTTACAGGCTTGACAGTGTCAACAATACTTCTATATAATTATACTGTATAAAAAATTGCTTATTTTGCATGCTATGCAACTTTCAATATGCCAGAGACACTGCAGAGGAAATGTAGCAGACATTATTTAATTAGCTGCATTCAAATAAAGCTTTACAGAGCAAACATATGAAAATATAGAACTTCTCAGTCTTTCTGCACTTTACAGGGGGACCATAACAGATACAGAAAACTATTTTCACTTATTTATTACCAAAAGTAGAAAACCAAACACCACTGAGACCTTTGCAATACAGATGGTTACACACAAAAAAAAATCATAATATATCTGTAAAACTTAGAACCTAGTAATAAACAGAATAAAATTCAATTACTTTGCTCTTCACTAGTTCAGATTCAGCTGTAGTTTTTACTTGGTTTTAACATTATACTTTGTTCATCAAGACTATCATGCTTATTTATAGTATTTATCTAACCCAAATTCTGGTATATTTTGAGCCAATGGATGCAATGAACATCCCTAGTTTCACAACAGTACTGTCTATAGAAGCAAAACATGGCAATAAAGCCAGATAGGAATATACTGCCTGATCCTGCATCTATTGAAGTGAATAGCAAGATTTCCACTGGACTTCGACAGAGAAAAGTTTCACTCCTAAATTTCTGGGCATGTAGTCAAACTGCTTGAATTAACAGGCCTATTCTCTTAGGGAAATTCACTGGGGATTTGGAGATCACTTGGTGAACTGCATGCATGCAATTGCTCCTTGGGTAACACAAGCTGTTCATACAAACTTCGTGAGCAAACTTATTTGCACAGACTGCAACTCTACCTGTGTACGAAAGTGTCTGCTGTCATCACATGTGCACAAATGCTCTCCATTATGATGCTATCGTGATTATTTGTAACCAATGGAGAAAATCACCCCATTTAAAGACAGAAAGTATTTAATACAAGTTTATATTACTCAAAAGTTGGCTTTATTCACTCATTTTCACTTAAGGTGAAATTTTTCCAATTGCAATTTATTCATCCTCTCTGATCAGTACAGGTTTTTTTCAATGAAATTCCTAGCACTGAATAACTCTGTTTTCAAGGAGATACTCATCTGCAACATGAATACTGGAGTTCAGTCACCAATACATCACATCACTGAATATACATATATGCACAATATGCAGAGGTGCTGAAAGGCTACAGCCCTTTACCTCCCTTCCCCCACAACATTCATAGTGCAATTTCTACTCCAGTATTTGCCATACAAATAAATTATTTCACTTGCACAGGTAGTGACTTTTTTTTTCACTTTATTGGTAGTAACATATCAAACAATCTTCTTTAAGACAGGTCTACACTTCAAATCAGAGAAATGGCTAAGTATTGTATAACCATAGCTGAATGATCTCTATTTGTCTTACTTCTTGATTTAAAAAATACAGGTGTCTAAAATCAAAGCCACAAAATTCTTCGCAGCCTGAAGGTAAAAAACAAAATTAGGACGCTCGCTTCAGATGCCACAGTCAAAGTTATCTGTGTTTGGTTTAAAGCTTGTTTAATTCTATCTGCTTCAGTAGGGTCGGGTTTATTTTCTTCCAGCCATAGATTCCAACAGGCAGAAAACAATAAACACCATTCCCACCCCAAAAAGAAAAAGGGGTGGCTGGAGTGGGGGGATAAAAAAAAATGAAGTAATCTTTTTCATGTTAGATGTTGTACCTGAGCATGATGAGCAGCTAAGTGATGGAAATGTGTAAATTCACTGGGACTTTTCACCCTCCAGAGTATATTTATGAGATATAGTTTGGGCACATGCTTTAAATTAAAGACCAGTTGGACTATTTGTATTTAAGAACAGTAAGAAACGATACAAACATTACAACGATGATTTAAAACAAAAATTATTATTCCCATGAAAGATATGGAGGTAAAAGAAAAATGCAACAAATGTTGTGTAAGTTATCAAAAACAGGCATAATATATTAACACCCACTCTCTTAAAAAAGGTTACTGATTATGAGACAGATTTTATGAATCTGAATTTTAGTAAAATTTATATATGACTGCACACAATTATTAGTTCTGCTGTTGGAGGAGGAGCTTTGAAGAGCATGTTATTTAATGAAGAGACGATAATGGGCAGTGCTAAAATCAAAACTATAGGTCCACAGAGTGGTTATCAGTTCTTGAAGGACTGAAGTAAAGACTGATAGTATTTCATATTTATATTAACTAACATTAATAACAGTCATTGCTAACATGAAATTATGTGGCTTTTTAAGAACAAAGGTGGATTAGGATTTTAGGAAGAAAGCCTGATTTGCCTTCAGAAGACACAAAACAGAAATAGGTTTAATATACTCATATGAAGGGCAAGGACTAATTTCTGCTAATATATAAGAAGCTTATCATTTGAGGATGATGGGGGAGAAAAAGCTCGTAAGTGCAAGCTGGAAAAAAGAGTCAAAACAATACAAGTTTGAAAAGACATTAAGAAGCAGAAAAAGTCTCAGCTTTGGTCAAATTGCATCTGCAAAACTGCATAAAACACATGTTCAAGAGCCATTAAGAGAATTAAGATAGGCAGAAGAAAAAAGTGCCAAGGACTCATATACTCCTCCAGTGATCCACAGCCCTCCCTGTAAGGAACTGCAAGAGTTACCATATCATAACAAAACCCAGAAGCGTTTAACCTGCTTTGTGTATAACAGGAGATGGAATTTCTGCCTACAAATAAATCAGATGGATAAACTCTGGAGGAGGCAGAATTGGTGAGAGCACTATTTTATGTTTACTGACAAACTGGCATAGAAACAAATGATATTGAGCTTGGTCTTTAGGAAGGGGATATTATTAAACAGCCACAGAAAACTCTCTAGCACCTCTAGTTATATCAAACAAGGGACAAAAATGAAATTCAGTGCAGTATTATTAATTAGTGAATGTATGAAAACAGTTCTGCATGGGCAGAAAGCAGAGCCCAGAAAAGCCACAATAATGCCATCTGAGTATCAATCATAGTCTCTTATTACATACATGGAGAAATTTGACTGCTGTTTGTCACATAGAACATACTCGGGCAACACAGATTTAAACAGGCAAGAAAACTTAATAAATACTTTTTTTTCTTGTTTTCTTGTCAAAACAAAGAGGCAATTAAAAAGCATGTTCATAATGTTTCAACTATTTCTGTTGCCTCTGTATTGAGTCATCTGGTGTTTATGCAACAAGAAAAAGGAAAAAATCTGATAAAATCCAGATCCAAGAAAACATGCTTCTCAACTATACCCGAATGCTTTAGTTCTAGAGATATCACTCATCCAATCACTTTCTGGTAGATGACAAAATACACATTGACACCAAGCAGGAGGGCTCAGCTTTTAAAGGAATATGAATTTATCTCCTCTACAGTAAAGATTTCTTTAGCAGATTAAAGATTAAGATATTTTCTATAATAATTACAACTATTTCAGCTATAAGATAACATTTTGATGGAAGCTGTGGCACTAGCTTTTTACTGTTTATAAATAAATTAATGAATGCTTTTAGCTAACTGTTGCAGATAATCCCAAAAATTCAGTGATAGTGAAAGGTCGTTCTATTTGGTTTATCCCAAATAAATCAAAATAGCTAAAGAATGAACAAAGATAACTGGTTCTGTTAATTTGTATTAAATTCAAAGTCTGAAGGGAACATGTAAAAAAATTATTGTTCTTCAATTTTACATTTGTGTTTATCCACCCTATAGCCATCTAAAACTATGGTTTGATTTCATCTTACATACAGAGTTTAAATCATGAAGGCATTGCATGAAGAACAGTTAAAACCCTCAGTATCTGTAGTAATCTAAAGGGCAAATAAAGAAAAATTCAGATCTATCCTTTCAACAAAAACCTTTGACCTCTACACTGTCTCACGAATGGGCTGATTCACAGAGACTGACATAATTATATTTAAATGCCTTCAAGTGTTTCTTTCAAGCACTGATGTTGGCCTACTACTTACATTTAGCCACTGGTGGTATTTTCTTGCAGGTCAGTTTATCAGCAAATTGTGAGTTTAATTCCATCGGTTAACATAATGACCAACAAAAGAACTGCCTGATCTGAAAAAGCTGTACAAGTGTCTAAGAGCAGTGGTGGAAAAGATAGAAGTTGCTTACATCTTTCCCCCTCCAAGCCTTAACCAGAACTCCTCTGCTCTTTCCTTCCAGTGGGCAAAACAGGGAATATTTCTTAATTACAAAATATTACAGGATTACAACATTCTTCGTGTTACCTACTGGTGATAACCTCATCTTGATCTAAGTTATCCAGCCTTCAGCCCTAAAAGAACTGGATCTGACCATAATATTTTACAAACAGACATTAAGATATTCAGTCAGTTCTAGGACTATAAAGTATTCATTGTGAGACCAATTCATTACTACTTTTTGCAAAGACTCACATGCTAAGACAGTTTAACATGACCCAGGCTTCTCATGTTGCACTCTAACACCAGAACTTACCCAGCACTCCTATACTGCAGATATCAGTGCAGCTATTGCTGAAACATTTGTGGCACCAACCTTCCCATATTGCTGCTGGCCTTTGTCAAAACATTTATTTGCAGAACCTGACTGCTAGGTTAGTGAACATAGTTAAATTTATATCCCCCATTCCAAAAGTATTTCTGTTTTTATTACATTGGCATTTTTTAATCTCCGCTAGTGAGTTTTGAAACAATGTCTCATTTGAATACATTAGCATATCAGTGCCACAAGGTCATTATAGGCAATGAAAGAGGTTTTACAGCCATTATTTCCCAATAAAACTCGGAGAAACAAAAAAGTAAATAGCTGATTTTCTTCAAAAAATAACCACAAACAAAAAAAAATAAAAACCAAACACACACAAAAGCAAAAAAACACAAAAAACCCCAGCCCAAACTAAAACAAACAAACAAACCCAAACAAACAAACAAAAAACCCCAAAACAAAAAACCACACTGAAAGCAGAAAGAATTTATTCTGTAGGCATTTGATATATCTGTGTCATGTATTGCTCTGGTCTAAGCAGTTAAGGATCCCTTTGCCCTTGTTGATTTTAGAAATATTCAGTATGATTTTTCATACATAAGCATCACCAAAAAAACCCCAACCAATATTAAAAGGAAATAGGGTATTTTATTCATTGTTGCTAAACAGCTCTGCATTTGTATCTCGTAACATTTCTAGTCAACGTGAGTAGTAGAGCGACCAGAAAAAATAAAAGACTAATTTGTTTAATAGTATTGAATAGTTTGCTTACCTGCTAATGCAGCACGGTTATTAGACTGCTTTGACAATTCACTATACTCTAACATTGGAAAAATTTTTTAAACAGCAACTGTACCAGGGCAAAGATACTCATGGTCTCCTGTCTTTGTAGATTCAAACTGAAACATCTAACAGTTTACCGTAGACGAGCTCTCCACAAAAGATGATACTTGCATTAAAACATCCAGGTAGATATTTTTTCTGCAGTAAATACAAACATCTAAAATTACTGGAAGCTACAAATCGCACAGAGTCATACTGTAATATAAACTCAAGAAATTCAACTCAAGGCATCCTGACATTGATGAATGAACCTGGTTTGTTCATGAGGGAAACATTAACTTTGATTTTGAACTTGCTCTTATTGTGCATCTAGATCCATGGCTGTTCGATTACATTTAAGAACAGAAGTTCCTGAAGAGGAAACTGACCACTAGCAAAGAGAAAGGTCAGCAACAAAATTCTTTTTGATGTTATTCAATCGCTTCGTCTTTCATTTGCTTTCATTATTCTTCAAAGAGACTTAAAAATTACTCCTCCCTTTTTGATCAATACAGGAATCAGAAAGTCCACAAGTTAATAATTTTCCACTAATGTATTAAGGAATTGAGGTGGAAATTATTTAGGATGCATAAGGGTTTTCTGAAATTATAGGCTATTTTACAGGGCACTTACAGCGCTGCTTGAAGTTTTGCATTTTCAGACTGATAGATTAAGCAAAGAAAGCTTCTATTTGCATTTTATAGGGCATTGATGTGGGAAAGACTCAGAATTGTGTGAAAGCCTCAGAAGTGTGTGAAAGCATCCAACGAAATGAGTTGAGGATGCAAAGGAAGTTTTGTTTCACTTTTTGATTGTGGTTGGAAAATAACATACTTAGTAGCATGTTAGTGTATACCTTAAACATTTTATAGCCATTACAGTAAAAAGCGTAGCATCTCAAATGTTTTTAATCTACTTTTCACTCCTCTGTATCATCAGCTATTCCCTACTCCTTTTGACAATGTGAAGACTTTGCAGACTTATAAAAACACTATGCTGGACACCCCAAAGGCATGGAAAACCTCCAACACTCTACGAGTACCACAGGGTGTTTCTGTTGCTCCTGGAAGAGCACAGCCACAAGAATGGGAATGATGTAGCAGGACAGCTTAAGATCTTGACTTTGATTTAGTCATTGTTAAGAGACACGTGTAGTGCTCTTAACACAGCAAAAAACCAAACCAAAGTCAACACACAGAGACAAGTAAACCTAACCCATGAATCTTACTAGAGCTGGAGGAGTTAAGCACTTAATAATACAAGTCAGGAAATCCACGGAAAATAATGGTGTCATGTATATAAAAAATGCAAATGTTAATGCATACAATACATAATGTACTCCTAGCTCAACCTAAAATCTTCAGATATAGTTGCAGTCCAGAGAAACAGTTTTCCTCCCTATCTGCTTTCCAGTGGGTTGCAACTAAGAGGTCTTACATGGCTAGATATGAATCCAGCAAAGGAAAAGGGAAAAAGAATATACCCACTGTTTAAAACCCAAAGAAGAAAAAAAAAACCAAAACAAAACCACAACCAAAAAGGCAGTCCTCATACTACAAGATGCTGTAGTCTCCAAAAGTATTCCAAGGAAATACTGGTTTATGTTTGTCCTGGTTTTACACACTTTCCCAGGAATCTGTTAATGGTCGAGAGGATCCTGAATTCACTGAATTTCTATCAGATCCAATGTATTCATGCTTGTTTACTTAGGGGATTATTTTATGTTAACTCTCTGCCCAGAAAAAAAGTGAGACACTTTATCATGATTTCCATAAGAAATTATAGAAAATATATAGCATTTTAGTGTATTTATGGGAAAATATACTACCAAAGTCCACATAACATGCTGTACCCACTCTCCATTCATCTAAAGCACAACATTCAACACCATTCTTTGAAAAAACAAATCTATACTGGCATTTAAATACGTGATTTTCAGCAACTACCTTTTTTCCAGATCAAAACACTGCTTCCAAAGTCACCTTGGGGGAAAAAAACCCAAACCCAAACACAGAAAAGCTGTCATCATGTGAAGGCCTGTCTCTCCATACAATTGAATTTGAGCAGCATGTCTGGGGGGAGCTAAGGGGTACAAGTGTTAATTCTTCAGAAGCAGGGTAAGAGCTCCATCCCTCAACTACCCTGGTGGCCCTCCCTTCACTCTGGTTTATCTTTTTTGTAATGGAGAACTCAAAACTGGACAGAGTATCCAGACGTCATCTAAAGTGTGCTAAGTAGAAGGGGGAATAATCCCTTCTCTTGCTCTACTAGCTGTGCATTTGTTCTTACAGCCCAAGATGCTGCTGCCCAACTGCGATGCTATGGCACGTTCTTTGCCCACATCCCAGATGCTGCCCACCAGCATCCCCAGGACCTTCTCCACAGTACTGGTCCCTAGATAGTCAGTGCTCAGCCTGTACTGTTGGCAGGGAATCTCCCGCCCTGGGAGATTTGCGTTTGTCCTTGTTGAGTTTCATATGGCTCCCACCAGCCCATTCCTTCAACCTGTGTAGGTCTGAACAGCAGCCTTGTTCTTGAGCAGATCAACGGCTCCCCTCCAGTTTGGTGTCACCTGCAAACCTGACGAGCAAGCTCTCCATCACCTCATCTGCATCGTTGGTAAAAAAGTTAGACAGAGTGGGTTCCAGGATAGCCCCCTGTGTTATTGTGCGTCTTACTGGCATCCAGGCAGAGTACAACCCCGCTCTGTTTGATCACCCTGTCTCGTCCCACTCAGGGGACAATGAGGGAGGCGAATCCCGGCCGGGGCTGCGGAGTCACAGCAATGACTCCGAGGAACAAGAACAAAACAGTTTATTAGTTCTCCCTAAGAGAACAATCAACAAACAGTACAGATAACAGTGTTAATCTTTGTAGGCGATTATTTCACGGCGCGACTAAATTTTGAGGAAGAGGAAGAAAGAGTTATTAGAAAAGAGATAGATAGGGGGAGTGAGGGAGAGAGAGATGAAAAGGTTCTCACCACCCATGGATCCAGCGACATCTCACTGGATCAGTCCAAATCCTCAGCTCTTCGGTGGTGGGTGCACACTGATCAATCTTTTTCTGTCCCTTTTATACCCTTGAGGTATCTGGGTGGCATTCCCAACTTCCACAGGAAGTGGCCTTGATTTGCATGAGCTCCATGAGCTGGCAGTAGTGTGGTGCCTGCCATCCACCTCCCCCATGGCACAGTCAGCAGGAGAACTTCACTGAAGAAAAGACAGAGTCCCACCTCTGCAGAACCTCTCTCTTCCATTTGTTAAGGCATGGCTGCAAGGAGCCAAAGGGGGGGACACAGGGACATTAAAAGCAATCAACACCTCTCCCTTCCAGACCTTATCACCACACAAGGTTTGAGGGACACAATAGCCAGGCTCTTACATACTCAAACATTTTTTTTTTTTCACTCATCTGATTGTCCACCCATCCAGACTATAACATCCTAACTAGAATCCTACTAAGGATACAAGGATACTTTTTGGGACTGATTTGAAAATCCCAATGCCAATTGCTTTTAAGTTCCTGACTTCACCCTCTGGGCACTGACAAACACTACAGGTTCACACTTAACTAATTATTTATTTTCCTGTTCATGTTTTCCTACTTCTATCATCTCTAAAGAATTTTATGCTCATGTATACAGTACTTATTTGTTTCTTACAAGGTAGAAAAATTAACTCCCTAATTACTTCAGAAAGCTAACAACCAGTAAGGCTGTTCGAGCTACTGTGACTGCAGCAAATCAGCAGAAACAAAACACCATAAAATTTGAATTTGACTTGTTTTTAAAGGAGTAAATATTATTTATTTGAACTAGATAGAATTTATGAAAGACAAACTTTTATCTGACAGTGTGCACGATTCCAATCTATTAATGTAATTAGAAAAAGACTTCTCTGGTCACTATTTTGGTAATGAATGGAAATAGCAAAGTATTGCCAATTATCATCTTATCTTCCAGAACCACAAATAGTTTACTTACAAAAACCTTTAATTAAGAAAAAGAAGGCAATTCACAAACTTTGTACTTGTAATTTTCCTATCAACAACTTTCAGCCAAGTAAGTGAGAAACTTTTTTTTTTTTCCTTTTTGTCAAAAGATAACAGAATACAGAAGTGTTCACAGAAATTATTTGAACACAAAATTACTGATAATGTTCCATATAATGTTCTTCAGGGGAAATGCAAACTCAGGATACATTATTTTAAAGTAAGTTTTAATGTGTTCACTAGAACAAGAACTTCAGAGTTTAAACATGGAACACTTAAATCATTACCAACCTATGCAGTTGTTGTTATAACTATATACGAAGACCAAAAATTTACAGGATATTAAAATTAAATTAACATGTTCATAAAAGTCCATGTCCCCAGAATTCCACTAGAAATTACATGGCAAAGAAGCTGAATAATAAATTACAAAAATATTGGAGGAAATATAATAATGATAATAAAAAGAGAGGCATCAAGAAATACTGGTATTAGGAAATACTTCATCAGCAGCTAAACAAGTGGCATGAGAAATTTCTGTTCCAGCTCATACTCAAAGTAAAAGATAATATTGGAGCAGTTCTATAGTCTTGGTGTAACCTGACTGAATTCAGTACATCTTTCGCTGAGATGATGTTTCACAGTGTAATGGTGGCAAAAATGTGGCTCATAATCAGCTGTATAAGTCAAGGATTTAATGTTTCCAACTCAGCCTGAGCTAAAAAAAGAAGAATGGCTAAGCACTTTAAGACAAAAAAAGTGGATTCTGTTCCCAGTTTAATTTTCTTTTTTGTCACAAAAATACCAGAAACTGATAATTTGAGAGAAGATACACTGGGTTAATCTTTTCTATAGCCAAATAGCCATGTCAAAATAGACAAAGAGTTCCTTAAGTTTCAAACTAGATCATATGGTATTTAATTATTTATTTATGTGTAAAGTAAGTGAGAAAAGTTATATGCAAGCGCATAATTAAAACTGGAAAAGATTCATAGAAATGTAAACATTTTAGTGAACAAGTCTTTCAGTGAGCACAGTCTTAAAACCCCAAAATGTCAAGTTATCTGAAAACACGTAGTTGAAGTTATAAAATAGACCTCTGCTGTGCTCTATATGTATAATTATACAATACACACATTATCTGTCCTAGCGCGTGCAACCGTTCTTAACACACTTGTACACTGTTTCAGCGTGGCATTTACTTTCAAAGTTTCTATGGCTATTACTTTCTCTGCGTTGAGAATCATTCATTCCTATGCCATTACTCACCATAGCATCTCAAAGTGTTTTATTAGTGTCATTTGACAGATGGGGAAGCTGAGACACAGAATCATGAAGGAGGCTGCACAAGGTCATGCAGCAAGACACCGGTAAAACCAAGAACAAATGTCATGATCTTACAGTCTAATGAGACAAACAGGTGTAGAAATACTGTATCACAGCATCACAGAATGTTAGGGATTGGAAGGGACCTCGAGAGATCATCTAGTCCAATCCCCCTGCCAGAGCAGGACAACCTCTATCATTCCTCCTACGTTATATTAGAATCAAAGATTTTTATACAGATTTGAAGGTTTACTTTCACATTATACAGATTTTACAATCCTTCATAAAATAAGGATTTTAAGTTTATCCTGCTTTTTGTTCTGCATTAAATATTATAGAAAGTATTACTCATTTTGTTCTTGTGGCTTGGAAAAGCAGGCTCAAGGAACACAGGCTACAAACCTACAAATGATCCAAACCCCAAGTTCTCAGAACAGAACACAGGCAGTCATATGAAATTATTCAGCAGCCTAACATAGACAGCTTAAAGAAAAGTGGATCAGAGACAGAAAAAGAAAACCAATACATAGTCCTGAGTAACCAGTTATTTTGCAGAATCTATTTCCAGGTGTCTGACTGCGTCTAACCTGGCTTCTGCAAGAATTTACAGGGAGGTATACAAAAGAACAGAACTAACTCAAGCATGCAAGCGTATTTTATGGTTTCTCTTTACATTACTGCCTCTCCCTTGCATTTATTTGCAACCCATGGTCACCAAGTCTCTACGGAACGCAATGAAAGGTGTCTCTTGAATTTCTGCCTACGCGCACTTTATGGACCTCTATAGTTTCACCATTGTGCTTCCTTAAGTTGGTTTGCTCCTTAAGCACAAATCCTACTAGTACATATCACTTCTGTCTTTAGAGCTTTATCCCATCAGTGATATTTCAACATGTGATAATAGCTTCTCTAAGAATTCACATCAGTAGCTATTTCAAATAATTCTTTCTTTTTGGCAACATTACTACTGCCTCTTAAGACACACTGATCTTTTTGGCAAGTATGGCTTTCCTGTAGCTTCTAGATAGTGGGGCACACTTCCTACTTTTTTAGTAACTCCATATAGGGATGAAAGACATGGTAATTGGCTGATTAATAATTAAGCCTATTTTTCGTCTGGTATACTCGTAAGCACAATGTCGAAAACGCAGTTTCAGAAACTTCTCTCTATTCTAATTTAGTTTTACCTCTTATAGGTCACTAATTACCATATATTTCTGTATTTTCAGCTCTGTATAAGGGAGCTGATGGGTTTTTTTGAAAACAAGTTATAAGATAACTGTTGTATAACCCAGCATTAGTAGCTCCTCCATGCCAAATGCTGTTGATATTATTTTGTAAAGGCCAGTTTACCAAAGGTGAATGTGCTTCTCTGCTTGATGCCCTAGCTGTCCAATCTTTGATACATATGAGCATATTCAATCAAGCCCGAGGAGCTTCTTTCCTTTGGTGAAAGTTTTTCACCTGCAGTACTCATAAACTCTGATGATATAGGCAGGTTCAAATGCCATTAACATAATGCAATTTTACTTCATCTAGGAATGCATTAGAACAAAATGTAGTGGAACAGGGGGAAATACAACTAAAAATACAGGCCTACGTGAACCTGAAATTAAACGCAATTTGCAGGGACAAACTGGAACTTGCCTTATGGTAAGCACAAAGCAGATGAAGGTTATAGAAGCCATTATTCTCCCACAGAGACATCATCTTTTCTGTAACGCAGCAAGACCCTTGCTCTGTGATGTTTCAAAGAGCCAGCAGGAAAACCTGAACTGAAGGTTAGTTTTCCAATTCAGCCACAAGCACATATTTATAGATGTCCAAGTGGGCAACTGCCACAGTGCCTTTGAGAAGGCCTGTCAGCCACAGACACACCCTCGTTTAGAACCAAGCCTCTGGTCGAGTTCCTAACCCTGTAAGATGAAAAGTAATGTCACGGATTTGCCTCATACCCAGTGGTTTTCAAGTATGATACTGCTTACATTTTTTCAGTCTCTCTCAGTTCCAAGGTATTTCACTTCTGAATGTAGGCATATGCAAATCAAATGATCAAACAGAACCACAAAAATCCCACACACCACCACAGTCATGACTTGCCATTAAATTATATATTCTTCTACAGTACAATAAGTAATTTTCAATTGCACTGGACCCTAAAGGGATTGAAATATTTGGAGATTTATGTAGTGGCAGAGCTAGATGAAGTATTTTGCAGCAAATGATTCAATTATCTCGAGAAAGATTCCCAACATTGAACGGTTTGAATTACTTTTTCTAATGCATTTTTAGAGATGCTATTAAAATTGTGGTTAAATAAATAAATAAGGGGGAAAAGGCTATTATGATAAGGGAAGGCCTCCACCAAGGCTTGCATTTGTTTTGATACAAGGATTTTGTAATGAGTATTTGTAAAGCTAAGACAAATTACACTTTCTTCTTCATATAATATTCTAACTACATGAGCAGATTTAACACATTTACATGTTTAATACAATCTCCTCTGCTCCTCACTTCAATACATTCTGATATGGCAATTATTATTAACCATGTCTGCAAACTACATTTACCCTCCTCCCTATCCCAGAAAGTCATGAAAGGACTAAAATCTTTTGAAGCTGTCTGAATTTCTATGTGGTCACTGTATATTCATAACATTTGCCACACATATGAATTATTTTCATTTTTCTAAACAATTTTTAAGGATTTCCATCAAGCAGAAAAATGAGAGAAAGAAAAATGAGAGAAAGAAAAATGTATAAAAACCCAAGGAATGTTAAGTATTTATGGAATAGTACTAAACTACATAAATTCTTGCTTTGATAAATGTTTACATTTGATAATGTTTAATGGCAATCAAGAAAACAAAGGTGTACAGAATGCATAGCAAAGTATGCTTAAGTGCTCAAAGCACGCTTCAGAATAAGCTGAATTTCCTTGGAAATAAGTATAACATGTCAAAGCTAAAATGCTCTTTTTAGATAAAGGCATCTATTCAAACCAGATACAAGATAGTTAGATAACCTTTTAATGACCTTATACAGATTCTTATTACCTGGTATGAACTTCAAAGGAAAACCTAAGGAAGTTCAACAAGGATAAGTGGAGTCCTACACCTGGGGAGGAATAACATCATGCACCAGTACAGGTTAGGGTTTGACCTGCTGAAAAGTAGCTCCGTGGAGAAGAACCTTGGATTCCTGGTGGACAATAAGTTATCCGTGGGCTAACAAGCTAGTAAAGGGTTTGGAGCATGTGTCTTGTGAGGAGAGGCTGAGGGATCTGAGGCTGTTCAGCCTTGAGAAAAGAAGGCTGAGGGGAGACCTTATTGCCCTCTACAACTACCTGAAGGGAAGGTGTAGCGACATGGGAGTTGGTCTGTTCTCCCTGGTGACAAGCAATAGAACAAGAGAAAATGGCCTGAAGTTGAACCAGGGGAGGTTCAGGCTGGATATTAGGAAGCATTTCTTTACAGAAAGGGTTGTCAGGCATTGGAATGGCCTGCCCAGGGAGGTGGTGGAGTCACCATCCCTGGAGGTGTTTAAGAGCCAGGTAGATGTTGTGCTTCGGGACATGGTTTAGTGGCTTTTGATAGGGCTGGGAATAAGGTTGGACTTGATGATCTTGAAGGTCTCTTCCAGCCAGAACTGTTCTATGATTCTATAAATCTATGCTGTAGGCAATGAAATGCTCTGCAAAGTAGGATAAGTAATTGCAAGTCTATAGGTCAAACCAATTAAATATCCAAAAAGAGTACCACAAATCTGGAAACGTGAAGTAAATGACAAACAAATCTAAACATTAAAAGTAAATGTTCTCCAGTGGACTGTACTCAAACATGACACATTTAAACACATTCTTAATGTCCAAGAAGAACACCAAAAGTTGATAGAATCAAAGTGTTTCTGAAAGATAAGTAGCATCTTTTTAAGAAGTCATAGAAAAAGTAATAGGAAAAAAGTCTTAATGCATGTTGTACACATTATCTAAAGTAAAAGGAAGACAGTTCAAAACCAATAAGGATAATGTAAACATAAACATTTTAAGTGAGATAAAACTAGCAGAACTTCATTTGCAAGTAACACAGGAGTTTCCATTCCTTTAAGTGACCAATAGATTCATGTTTAATAGTTTAATTGGTAAGTTAGAAATGTCTCTAACCTAACAATGGCAGCTGATTCTATATGAGAACATGTTAGGAACCCATACTATTATACAGAGTATGGTTTTATCTAGCAATTTACTGGAAGAAACAGCTGTTGACAGTTAAGAAGGGGTGGGGGGAGGAAGAATAGCTATCATTGAAGTGTTTTATTTTCCTTCCTGGCATGTTTTGATATGCCTTTCTACAGAAGTACTATTGTAATGATAATCACTGATTGTCTGCTGAATCTCTGTTCCACAATAAAACCCCTGTCAGCATATGCTTTCTTAATATATATATATGCAATTGTTTGCTGCAAAAATGATACCCATTACTGCTGAGTATATAATGATATCTTAATATCAATTTCTGATTAAATCTTTAAATTATTTTCTACAGTCATATCTACACTTAATTTCATGGTATGACACAAAGGTCTACAGAAAATTAAAGCATCTATTGTTTAAAGCCTGTCTTAAACTATTGCTGATTTGGACTCATTTAACAAGCTTGTTTTGAAATTACAGAAAAACAATTTAAAAAGTCTTAGTTACTGAATACTTGAAAGCTCCAGGGCAATTGTATTTGCATGTTTTCTTACCCTGCAACAAGTACAAGGTGAAATGAAATTCATTCAGTGAAAGGGAGTGAACATAACTCATACTCAATGCAGTAGCACTGTAGAGTAAGAAGTTCTAAAGAGATATTTGTTTAGAATATTCTGATAAATGATAATCTTTTACCCCATGTCCTATTCATGTGTCAAAACCCCCTTTACACACTACCCAAAAATCACATCAAATTCCTCTTTGGAGGAGTTCCTTTAGTCTCCTCAATTATCATTTTACTCAACTATACCTAAATTTTCATGGGTTTATGCTCATTTCGTGGGTATTTAAAAACACAAAGAAATTAAAAATCTATGTACTGATTTTCACGTAACTGCCTATATCAGATATGGAAACAAACAGACAAACAAACACACACACACAAAAAAACCCAAAAACCCCAAACAAATAAAAACAAACAAACAAAAAAATCAACAAAAAAAGCCCACAAAAAACCAAACCAAACACAAACAAAACACCCCCCACAAACAAAACAAAACCAAACCAAACCCTCACCACCACCTCCACCAAAACAGAACAAAATAAAAACAAAAAAAAAACCCCAAACAAGCCCCAGACTCTGTCAGACAGTATGTAATTCTCTGGTTCTTGCCACAATTACACTCCTATGTGCAAAGGTAACTAAAAATCTTACTTATTGAGATGTTAGATATAACCATAGACAAATCAACAACCTCTTCACATAGAATGCTACAGGAACAATAATAAAGTAATTATCATATTTCTTTCTGAATTCCCATTCTGAAATCATGTCCAAACGACTGCTATCCTTTATTTGGAAACTGAGTCTGGTATGTAAAGGGTTTGGAAACTGTTACCACTCTACACTAATTTTTCTCTTTTTGTTTTGTTTTGTTTTTAAAATGTTCCTTGTTGCCATTAAATGTCAGAATATGAATCTTTGGATCCACTGATACAGCAAAATTATGTACAACTCAGAGTCTTTTGCTTATCACAAATGTTATAGTAGAGAAATAAATTTGTATTGCATAAATGCAGTAGAATTTATACAGAAAAACTACAGTTTAAAAATATTTTAAGGACTTTTTTAAAGGCAATGGGAGGCTAAGAAGAATCAGCTTTATTTTTCCCATTTTCAAACTTCGGAACTGATGTATCACTGTTCCACTAGCATGTAACACTTTAGGACAGCATATGTAAGAGTAGCTTAAAGCTATGCAACTGTATTAAATGACATGAACTTCTTTCCTGTGTTTTTTGGTTTCTGTGCTAATTTGGTATTCCTTCTCTTTCATATAGTCTGGGTTTCCACAGTCATTTTGATTTGGAATGAATTTTTCTACAGATTAAAACGCTTTCACCTTTGTCTCAGTTTTTTTTTAAGTTCTGAAATGTCTAGTGCTACCTCCATAAAAATATATCGTGAGGAGAAAATTTCCTTTTTATACTTTTGCTGAGGAAAGAAACAAAGAGAAATGTGCAGTCTCGTAACACCTGAACATTTCCAGACAGAGTTATTTACGAAATGCTGTGAACAGAGTTCCATCCAGGTGAACAAAATGCTCACCTAAGGATTTTAAGTTCTTTTTTGTGGTTTTGTTGTTGTTTTTTCTGTTTGCTTTTTGCATTTATTATTTTTAATATTTTTTTTTAATAGCTAGATTTGGCTGGGTCTTAGCTGAATGATTAAACCGGGTGCTAACCCCTGTGCTTTACTGTGTGTATGCTGTGTCATATCCTCCCCAGAAGGGACTGTCAAAAGAGACAGGACTGTAACAGTCTGCATTTTATTGCCTTCACATGGGAGATGACACTCAAAACAAAGAAAGGTTTTTGGGAAAAAAACAATGGCAACAGACAGCAGGTTTGTTCAGGATTGTTTAAAATCTCTTTGGACCTATAACGACGCTAGGTCCGAAGAACTATCACCGAGATATGTGTTTTTAGCACATGTTTAGTACTAAGATTCATCAAGATCTGGACAAGAGTTCACATACACGTTAACCCTTTCAACTTCAAAAAGAAAAGATTAAACAATTTATGAATCCATGAAATTTTTTTAATCCATTCCAACTGAAAGAACTGCACGTTAGTTTCCATTTATCTAGCTGGCTACGTTCTATAAATTTTGCACTCTCCTTTCTTTATTCCAAGAGGAAAAGCACCAGCTTTTTACATTACACTCTCACAGAAACAATGTGCTTTGAGTGGAGTGCATCCTTCTGTTTTCAGACTACTAGCATAATGCAAGTTCTTTTTAGTGGGATATTATGAAGTGCAGCAAGGACATTAAGCCTCATCTTGACAAAAATTACTAATAGGCACAATCCTTATTAAAATCTTACATGTGATTTACGTTCCTAAATACCTTGAGTCATTTGACAAATAGACACTAAGGTCAGAAGAATTGTGCATCAAAATGCATATCCATCTATGCAGAGTTTGTCTAGAGGGGGCACATTTCAATTCTAAACCTCAAGTCTGCTCTCTGTTTACATGCCATGTTACTCCCCTGTAATATACGAGTTCAGATTTACTTTGTTATCAGTGATAACGCACACTTGTTGCAGTGCAAATAGAGTGCACATATGACACTCTTTTGAGATTCAGAGGCTAAAGTCTCATTTCAGATTGATTCTCAAAACAGAGAAAAGGAATTTTTCCCCCTCACTTAAAATCTAAATTGGCATCAGTCTTCTATCTCCTTTCTTGCATAGTTTCATAGCCCACTAGTCAGGAACTCTCATGCTGGTTGACTGTGAGACTAATCAACATTCCAGCTGAATTTATCTGCCAGGAGTCTACAGAAGATTCTTTATTTGAGCTGATACTTAAATCTCCTTCTCTGCTCTTTCCTTAGTCCATCATAGGTGAACCTCACATGTTTAGAAATATTCAAGAGACTCCTTTGAACGATGGTTTCACACACCATGAAGACTGCTTTTTAAATTATTACTAATGCTGCTTCAGAGTCCCTGTTTTTCTGACAACAAACTTACCTGCTGTTACAGAAGTCTTGGCAACACATCAGTTTTCATTACATCAGCTAGATCATTGCACATGCATAAGAACATTGCATACTACATCACCTTTGCTTTTTCTTATGTCTAACCAATGGAAAGAGCACTACATAATCACAAAACACATGGGTCAAAACATCAATAATCTCAAAGACACTTTACTAAGTGGCATAACACTAAGTGGTACTGCTCTATATTAGATATTATCACAAGGCCTCTTCTATAGCAGTTGTAGAAGCATAAGCTTCATTTTTGATAGCAGTGAAATCACAAAATGTGAACCAGACATATCCTAATGGTTATATTATTTTAATTTTCCACCAGTGTTTACCTTGAAAGTAACATTTTGTAAGTTAAGTGAAAGAGCAGTTGTCAAATTAATAGACACTTATGCCTTAGCAGATTTTGAAAAACACATCTCTTCTGCCTGTTTCTAAAGTATGGAAAATAATTAGCTGATAACGAGTAGATGCAGCAACTTCAGAACCTCAGACATAAAACATTTCAATTGAACCATCAATAAATACAGGTATTAAAAGAAAGTAATTACTCCTGAGTGACTGGCAGTCATTTAGGACTTCAAAAACCCAGAAATACCTCATTTCTACAAATGCTTGGTCCAAAAGTATTTTAAACTCTATGTTCTCAAACATAATTACAAGTACAAAGATATTAATGATATTTCTTATTCCAGTTGATGTGTCTGGTTTCTGATAAAGTAAACTAGGGGCTAATAAAAGCATCAGATGCAAAATATTCTTTTCTGGAAGGGAAAAAGAAAGAGAGGAAAGAAGAGAGGAAAGACAAAAGCTGGGAGGTCTTTCAGCTTTGGTTTCAGAGCTCACCAGCAGCTATGTCCATACTCCCTGTACTTTGGGGATTGTATTACTGAACTATTTAGTCTGCTCTACTGCCAGCCTGCTAAGAGATTTTCACTTTAAAGTGCATTGATTAACCTTCCTGTCTTGCAGAGATCATCTAGTACATATCTCAGTCCAGGAAAAGGAGAAAAGAACAAGTCAAACACCACCATCATCTCCTGCTATTTAGGTTAGAGTGAAGTCTTTGAATTTACTCCAGTACTATGAAGATATATAGTAATTGCAAATAGAAGTAGTTTACGTTACACAGATCTTTGTTATTAAGGATTCCTCAGCTTATCAGAAAAATGGAAGTTTCTACTTCTCTTTTCAATTCCTCTGAGTTTTTCTCAGCTTAGATGAGGAAAACAAATCAGCAACTGTGAGAATACTTTTGGTTTTTTTCCTTTTCTTTTTGGTCTCTTTTATCCACAGAGTGCTCATTCCATGGGTATTTAAAAATATAAATAAATTAAAAATCTATGTACTGGTTTCATATTATGGGTGTCCTGAGACGTGGAATTGTATGTACTGAAATGACTAGGTAAACAGAAATGATCAAAGACAATATATTCTCATTTATGTTTCAGGCTCTACTGCAAATTCTTTTGTATATTTACTTGATAATTCATTGGGCACCTCTGGGGATGAAGTATCTCATTTCCACAGCAGGATTGGCAGCAGTACAACTGGCATTACAAACAACACGTATCAACAATATACCAAAAGTTATTAGAAACAAGTGCAGACATGCCTTACAGTAATTCTGCAGGTTTTTATTACATCCTCTAACACTAGCAGAGAATCTCAAGTCAGATGACAGAAAGCTAAGGAGTCAGAAAAGAGATGATATGTGACCTCTGATTAGTGGTTAGTGGTCACGTAAGTATCCTATGAAAACATAATGTTAGCATTACTGAGAAGCACTCCCAAGAGGGAAAACAAAAATGTATTAAAACAGAGCAAGACCAGTTTCTGATCACCGCTAGACAATCACAAAAGAAATAAAGCAAAGTACTGATGAATATTTTTCTGTACAAATAGACTGCATCATGTAATTCTGGTAAAGTTATGCATGAAAAAGCTTGCTGAATATTTATATTTTATATTATTATATTCAGACATCTATATAATATAAAATATCTAAAGTATATATTATAAAGTACACATGAAATATGAATCTGAGTACATTAATTCCAAACAAAAAAAAGTGCAAACAATCCATGGAGCATAAGTCCTGATTTCTCTATACTTGTCTTCAGGAATACACTGCAAAACCTGTCCTCTTTGTGTTTACCAGGAAACCTCCAGCTATACCTACAAAATACTCAATAACCACTAAAACATCAAGGGCTGAATGCTTTATCTATTTCTAAAGGCATTCCAAATATTTCAATTAAATGAATCTTGATTTACTTGGGTAAATGACTAGTGTTTGTCCACTTGGTTTTTTTTTTTTAACTGGTGTTGCACTTTCACTAACCTGCTTTAAGAACTTTCAGAAGTTTGAAGATGAACTGGGAAGGTACTGAGGGGAAGCAGAAGCTGACATCAGGAAGAGCAAGCATAAGATTTAAACATATTTAATAAAACTAATACCATTCCAGAATCTCATCCAAGACATGATTCCTTGAAGTAAACAAGATTTTGTTTTGTTTGAATGCTTTTTCATGAGTGAAAGATTAAAGGTTTGTTACTTTTTCCATGAGAGAATATACTATATCCTCTTATTGTTAGGATGAAAAAAACCAAACAAACCAAAAATCAACCCAGACAACAAAAAAAACCCAAACCCAAACAGAAAATTGATTGCTCTAGTGTCTCATAGCAAGGTCATATCTCTCAATGTTGCTTAGTTTAATTTAAAGTAATAGTGCAAAAACTAAAATTCTTCTTCCAGCACTAATACTGATCTGCTGAACGTTGCCAAGAAGTGAATTCACTATATTGAAGCATTTTTTACCTCTTTGACTTTACATAGATTACAAATTCCTTGAAGCAGATATTGCCTCTTCCTGGACCTGAGACTGTTTTGGATGGTAATTTTGCAATGTAAGCAATGTAAGCAATACAAACGCAACAAATAATAACATTTGTTGAGTGTACTGCATGTAACTCCCATTTAGTTTTCAACACAGAACTCTTAGTAACGTGTATCATCCAAAGATACAGCCATCACAATTACTTTTAAACCTAGATCAGGTCTATTTACAACCACCAATAGTTTACATCATAACATTGTCTATTAAATGTAATGGAATTCCTGACAGTATAACTTGATGATTATATGGAAATCCAAACCCTGGCCTACAAGATTATGAGCAGAACCAGGATTCTGAGTTTTCTGTGCATTTCAGTTCATATTTTATTTCTTCCCAGGATTCCTTAATTATTAATGAGGAATCTGTATGAATAAGCTGTTCTAGTTCATCCGAATAAGCTATGTTAAAATGTCTTGTTAAATATTTCAAAAGAACTCAAAGCTCTATTCAGTTTAGAGTTAGAGTTACTGGTATACAGCCTTGTTGGGTTTGTTGTTATTTCCATTTTTAAAGTCTGTTAGTGACTTTTGCCAGTTGCTCTAGTAAGTTATTTCTATACCATATGAAATATCTAGAGACTAGAACTACAAGCTGAGGTATCATGAAACAGAAAGAAAGACGAGAAGACAAAGGCAAATGCTATTGAAGCCAGATGTCCATTGACTCTTAGCATTCACACAGAGGCAAACAACGGTACCTATCGGTATTTTTACAACCAACATTTACCATTTCAAGACTGTGCAAATTTAAGGAAGCAAAGTACTTACTGAAACAGTGTCAACTACCTCCCAGACCGGAGAACTGTGATGGCCACAGTTCTGATTTCACAGTTCTGTGGTCTGGAGAATGCTTAAGCTTGCTGAGGACTGAACTGGACTTCCAAATATTTTTTGACAAGTCACACTCAACAGCTGTGACATGCTCCTCTCTGTACCCACATTAGTCTTTAAAATAATTAAGTCCAAAGTAGAGCTTTTGAATACAAGTTTTCATTCTGTGAAGAGGTTTGTTCTTACAGGTTATCAAATGAAACAGTGACTAGGTTTCTTGTCGCTTGACATTTGCTTCTATGAACGACACAACTGAAACATAATCTCACATACCTGAAAATTACATCTCTGACTCTCCCTCATATAATTTTTTAAAGAGATTTTTAAAAATATGCTTCAACAATGTATTTTTAATCATTGTCAATTCCTAGGAGATGTTGTTATGCAACCCAGACACAATACATTGCCAAAGTTAGTAAAATGGGACAATATATCGTCAAATTCTGAAATATGTGATACACAGTAGTTCTGTTCACATTAGAATAATTTCTCTGTAATTTCTCTGCGGCTTATCCCACTTCTAGAATTCTGGGAAAGTTACAAATTATGACCAAGTATTATTCTAATCATCTCCTAAAGTTATGTATTTAATACAGTATAGAGATGGGTGAACACTAAAGCATACAGCTGTTCTTTCAGTGTCTTAGCATATGGGAACAAAGAAAGGAAAAATGAGGAAGAATCTCATGTGTTGGATGAATTTTCTCTAGAAGTCAGAGCTCAATATATTCCTATTTTTTTCAGCCCTGACACCAGACTTCATACATAGACCTTGTCCTGCTCATCTTTTTTACACAGGGTGAAACTTCACAAATATGTTCAAGGCAAGCATTAGAAAGTAAAGTAAAACCTAAAAAAAAAACCCCAAACCCTACAGTTTATATGAATTTGTGTTATTTAACTGTTTCCCTTAGCTGCCTTTTTTCAGCTTGCCCCCAAAAGTAGGGGAAGGGGAAACCTTTGCCAAGTGAACTGAAAACATGACATTTTTTCAACTGTCTGTTTTCAAATAAAATTTAAACCAGGACTTCAGAAAACTTTGGATAGTGAAAACAACTTAAGGTAGCAAAAAGCCTTTTTTCATGAAGATCAAGTTTCCACGCAGAAGTCTGAAGCAGACTCAGTGAGGAGAGCTGGAGTGAGGGTGCCAGGCTGACAGATGATAGTGTACCATGACAATTTGTCCTGCCCGTGAGAGGCAGGTCCCCATTTCTCAAGTCGGATGTTTAAGAACTCATTAATCTCTTGCCAAAGTGAGAGAGTTTAAGAGCTTCAGTTTGTACCAAAGCTGCGAAAATTAAGCTGAAAGTTTTAGTGTCAGTGGTGGGGAAAACGTGTATGCCAAAAAATCACTCACCTCCTCTCAGTTTTCTGGATAATACCTCCTTTCTTTTCAGGACTATAGTCTCCAGTATTACATTATCTCCTTCCCACTCAGTAAGTCCCCAGCTTCCTTTCAATATCCCATAGGTATCATTTTTCAGCACCACTATACATTACCTACAACATTCTAAGCACTTTTCAAATGGAAAACAGACAAAAACATCTTCCTGACAAAGAAAAAAAAAAACCCAAAGCTTCTCTTAATTCTGTCCAATATGGTTCTGGTTTCTACAAAATAATCTTCCCTTTGAGAAACCACAGAATCTTATTCTAGGAAAGCCAACACAGAAGAACAGAATAAGTAATTATTTGAATCACTTGAGCAATGCTGAGAACACATTTTGAAGACAGTAGCTAAGAGCTTCCCTATTTTTCATTGCATAGGCTTGGAAAACACCTGCACTGAACTTGTGCAGTAATACTTGCTGCAGTAACTTCTCTTGGCCTCTACAATTTCATTCAATGAAGCCTCTTATTCAGTTACCTATTGCTTCTGAAGAACACAAATTGATTTATATACTGAACCATTAAAATGTTTGATTTCATTTTACCAATACGTTATCTGAGTGATAAATGGAATGTCAAAACATCTTAAAGGCCTGTAAGCCTGCCTGGGGAATCACTTAGTTACATCCTTTCCCTAAAAAAGCAATATTAACTTGCAATAAGAACACTTGAAAGAAAATTTTGAAATCCATTGTTGTCTTTTTGACTCTCTTTTTTAATTTATATTCTGCTATTCTTTTTCTCTTCTTTTCCACAACTTTTTTTCCAATCCTGTCTTCACTTTTCATTGTCTTTCCCCTGCATCATCTTCCTCTCATCATCTAACCTAACAAAACATACACATTTTCCTCTCTTTATCAAACTGTTAAATCTCAATTCAGAAAAGGTTTAAAAACATAGGATTTCTTTTGGTGGTTAGGGGCACATAACACCAACCAAAAAACACGTCTAAATCAATACACTTCCACCTACCAGAACAGCATGTGGCAGTACAGCATTACAAAATTTATAATTGCATCAAAACTGTGATTTCCCAATAGCTCTACCTCTATAATAGCTAATTTAAAGCAGGAAGTCCCATTGGTAACCTACAAAAGAAAGAAAATGCGATGTTTCTTTGAGTAAAGCTAAGCTGATGCTGCAAGGGCTAAACTCCACATTGTATAGTGATCTATTGTACGTTTTTGTTGCAACAACCAAGATTAATTACTTAAAAACCATTTAAAGGCTACCTTTGGTAAATAATTTTAAGACTTTTTTTGTCGTTGTTATTTCTATCATTTATCAAAAAAAATCTTAGCTCATGAAGCCCAATATACAGAACAGAGCAGAAAACAGAAGAGAGTAAAGTATTGCATAAGGGCCAAATTCAATATTAGAGATCTGTAATTCTGTGATATCCTGGGACCTCTACATGTTCATCTAAGACTTAAGCAAAGGACATTTAATAACTTAAGTTTACTTTAGAGTTTAATCTGAAATGCACACAGAGGACAAAAGGTCCCATAACAGATTGCTGCTGTAAATAAGTGTTGTGTTTCCCTCATTCAAGAGGGAAAAGAGAAAGTTGGGATCATTTAGGATAGCTGTAAGAATGAACAATACACGGTTAAACCACTCAATTATGTATTTTGAGTAGCAAGATTAACAGAGGACAAATTTTTCTCCATTTTATCCTGGCACCTGACTGCCTAATATAAACCACATCAAATATATTGTAATTGCATAACTAATAATATATTGTATCTATATGATGATAATCTTGTGTGACCATCCTCCAGGATAAAAACCAAACAAATATTACAACATGTGGATAGTCCCCCCCCTGCCCTGTTACACAAAAGCCACCTTTCCACCATCACCACAGCACACTGGCAGCAGGGGGAGGTCTGTTGACTGCATGAAGAAGCTCCAATGCATCCCCCTGCCCTGAGGATCTCCTGGAGCACTACCTGAACTTGGCAGCTCCCCAGCAAGGCTCTGGGCCAGCCTGACCACAGGACAAAAATAGACCCTTCTCACAGTCTTATCACCAGCAACAGTAGCATGAGGTGCAAGAGCCCCGTATTAACTAAAAACATCACTTCAGGCTTAAAACTTAAGCCCAAGGGTACACTTGTCTGGTGCAAAACTATTACATTACAGGTGGGAAAACAAGGGATAACTGGTTTTATAGATTTAGTAGACGAGAGAAAATAACCTAGTTCCATTATAGAGATAACCACAGTTTAAGTTTTATTATAAGAGATTATGAAACTACTCTCTAATAATGAAATTACACTTGCATTACCAAGAGGAATCAGGTTTACTTTCATATCAAAGTATTATACAAAATGTTCCTATTCTTGTAATATTTCCCTCCCACATATTTATGTATCTATTAAAAGCATCACTAATTATTTCCTATTAAGAATGAGCTAATTAGATCTTTCACTGAGTGAAGGAGATACAAAGTACATAACTCATGTTCCATTACAATAGCTGCAAACAAATGAAGAGCTCAATTAAGAGTTCCAAGAAAAAAGGAAGAGTTGACAATGTGTTTTGGTTACCGTGGATGACAAGCTAATTTACAAATGTACATAACATATAAACATCAACAACAGAATGAAATCAACTCACATCAATTGTATTGGACTTTTGGTAAATGTAGTATCCGAACAATCTGCAGGGAAAGTGCCTCAAATACATAAAATTTATTTAACAAAGAGCTTGCTCTACCTCCCTTGTAACTGTATTTAAAACAAGGAGTTATAATTACAGAATTAAAAAAAAATATTACTTTTCCAATTACTGTTGGTTTGCATTGTTAAATTTATAGTTGAGGTTTAAAAGACTAAAATTATTCCAATGGGGTTTCATATTTGTAACTGGTAAATTAAGTATTTTAAAACTAAAATCCCTGTATTTATATGACCAAATTTCACCTGGCACCCTGTAAAAGTTGTAATGTAGAAAAGGAAGCCATAGGTGTATTTATTATTTTTTTTAATAACCATAACCTTCTTCCCAAATTCATTTTTTAAGAATAACAGCTTATACAAGAACTTAAAGTAGCCTTCTGTGGCCCCATATAAATATTGCCTTGCCTCTTACGTTTTATCTGAGAAGCTTTTATAAGAGTAAGTATATTGCACATGTAACTTAGCAAAAGAAAATATAGAGACACAGCAACGAATATTGCAAAATACGTAGTTCTGTAAATCAACGGGATAGCTGAAATACCTAAAGGCAAAACAAACAGTTACCAAACTCCAAGCCAGAAAGTAGTCATTCAGTAGTATGTAACTCTTCTTGCATATTGAGAATACGGCTGTTGCCTTGCCAATCTTGTAAGATTAATGCCAATACTGCCAGAACTATTAAGGATTTTTGGTCTGTTTCAAATAAAAGCCCAAAATCTCTGGTTCCAAGGAAAAAAAGAAAAAGCACAATGGCCAAGTTTTGTAATCATTTCTACACATGCGTGTACGTATACTTGTATTTATTGGGTTTTCTAACGACAGGAAAAATACATGTCTGTACTTCAAAGAGTACTTCTGATGGACAACTGCATTGCTTTTGTGCTGAGAACACAGTAAAGAAATGCAAGTTTCCCAGCCACAGTCTATACTATAATTACATAATCTTTTATTTAAAAAAATAAACATTTATTTTTCTCTGTTTGGACTAAGAACTGGCATAACTACTTTTTGATGCATCTAACTAGCTAGAATCTCAGCATATGAAAGAAGGTCATGTAAAAGATGAGAAATTGTATACCTCCAGCAATGTACTGCAAGGAGTGGAACTAGCAAAGTTTGGTTTTCTATGGAGGTGTTTCTCATGGCTGAGTATTTTGGTAGGGAATAAGCAAGGGCGAAGGTATCTTGAATTAAAAGTAGGAAATATGGCATGAAATGAACAGAGTGAGTCTTTCAAAACCTCCAAAATACTGTTCTTATGACCTCAGTAAATTATGAAGGCAATAAGCATTAGCTCCACAAAAGTGCTTTTAAAAATTATTATTAATTTGCTGTCTTAAATAGGAGAGTTTAAAGGTCAATCGTCTGCTGAGATGCAAGCAGAAAAAGAGCAAATAAAGAGCAAAATGGTACCAAGACTGAAGAACACTTAATCAAGACTTTTCTGGTGGATGTTATCTATTCAGCTACTGAATTTCTGACAAAGCAAGCCTCATTAGGTGAGGGAATATTAAAGTTTTTAGCTGCTGAACCATTAATGTTCATCAATCTGATGTCCAGTATGACCGACTGTTTCATGTTTGGGTAAGCGGTACTCTTGGTATTGTTACAGGACTGATCACAGGAAGACCCATAAGTCTTGCATACTATGAGATTTCTCAGTGACACCCATGTCAAGGTTTTGATTTTACAGTGATAAGACACACAAACTAAGTCTAATAATACTGCTTATTTTGCTTCAATTGGTAATATATTTAATTTTGATAGTGATTGTGCTGAAAAGAAATACACCAAAAAAAAACACCTAAGCTATGAGCTAGTTAGGCTTTTTGGTATAGGGTACAAATGCCTCAGGTCTTGCAGTTTCAACTGTCACTGTATTCATTTTATTAAAAATACCTTTCCAGGGGAATAAAATTATTTTGCAGCTTTCACAATTGATGCCAGCGTTATATAAAGGTAAATACTTCTGGCGTGAAATCTGGTAAAGAAATATGTTAGTAAACCATGCTACATCACTGCCATTGTACCACCTGTTAGACAAAATGTAACTATGGCAATAATGTTCTTTTCAAACCCTTCAATAAAAAAAAAATTATATCTGGCAAAGATGATTAATTAAACGCAGCTTCATTCTGTAATCATGAAGTCAGTGATAGTTTGGAAATTCATTCATGCTCGTTTCTACAACTGCAGTATTGTGCCCGTTAAAAGCAAGAGCTTTTCAAAAATATAATTTAGTTGATATCAGGTAACCTCAGAACTTTAAGTGATGATTAAGTGAAAATTTCACATTCTCTTTGTAGTTTCTTTCTATTAAAAAAAAAATAAAATCTTTAAATAAGGCCTATGATTTCAAAATTCCCTAAAATCTTAGTGAAACATACTTTTTCAAGGCCTTACAGAATTCTCACAGTAATATAGTTATTATTTTAATCTACTTCTTAGGAAGACTCTTTTGCTCAAAGTACTTTATATTGTAGAAAGAAACACGACATAATACTCATGCATTTACCAAAGCGATGTGATTCAACATCACTTTTCTAAATGGAATTAGTGAAAGCTGTATATTTAAAACAAAGCAAAAACACCACTTCAAAACAAAACAAACCAAAGACAGCCATTGTGTACTTTTAACTTCATTTTATGTGATTCAGCATGTAGGAAAAAACAGGGCTAGTCAAATATCACGACTAGCTCTCCAGCTATACTACAAACAAGTACTTATCATCAACCACGATCCATGCAACAGTGTAGGAACTAACATTCTGCATGTTAGTGTATATGCATATGTATGTCTATATATAGTCAAGTATAAAAAGATATGCATATGCTTAGTTGAATAAACATAGGCAAGCAAGCATGTTACTCATTCAAAAATACATATGCAAAGACACCAAAAGGTAACTCCAAAATACGTTCTGCTATTCACTTGGCATGTTGCCATGTTCATCATCTTAGGTTGTTTATTAACTTATATAAAATACACATAAAAATAGTATATATTCTCACATGAACTCTTCCATATTTGTGACTGAACACAGGCTTAACAATGTAAATTGTGTGTCACTTTAATCAAATGTGAAACAAAAGGGCTGGTCTTGAGAGAACACTTTTTAGTAACCAATTAAGGATGAACTATGCAGATACAAAGTAGTACCCAAAAGTACTTTATTTATTATTGATCAGGGTTCACATTTAAGCATCGTAAAGTGAACATCTTGCTTTATCGAGATATTTTACAGGGCAATAGATGTTGATGCATCCCACAAGAATAAAGGTGGTTTTGTTAAAGGGTTTTGGAGTCGGAATTTTGTTTTGTTTGGGGTGAGGGTTGTGGGGGTTTTTTATGCCTCCTGTTTTGGTTTTTGATACTAAATTTTCCAGACATCGCTTCAGGTGGTGGAAAACAGCAGCATAGAAGCATCATTTAGCTTTCACACACTATAATTCACCTATTATCTTGGAAAAATCCATATTGCTTAACTAGTTATAAATTAAAAAGTTGCTAAAACACTTAACAGCTCCTGTTAGGAGAATGTCATGCACTTACAGTCAAACAAGCACACACTCTTCTATTCAATTTTAACCTTTTTTTTTTTTTAAATGTCAAAAGATTTTACATCAATCAATGAAACATAAATATTTCAGATAATTTCTCAAATTTGCTAGTGAATAAAGTATAAATCCTGCAAAGTTCCTTCCAAAAGTATTGATTTATTCTCACATTCAGCATGGACCACTGCTCTGAATTTTTCAAGTTAGGTGCAGCCTTACATCACTGAATTGAAATAGCTGAAGCCCAAATCTCATGCAGATGATTAAATCTTAGTGAAACTTGAGCAGTGCAATTCAACATGTGTCCTGAAGAGTCTCTACATGCTGTTTGACGTTTTTGTTTGAACAGCTGCCCACTGCAAGCTCTGGTTTTGATTGAATCATTTTTTCCTGTTAGTATTTAGGCATAAAACTCCCTAACTAAAAAGCTCAAAAGAAGTATTGAAAATATTCTGAAGTTTAATTTCACAGGAAAAAAAAAGTAAAGTTTTCATTCAAAGCATTATTTTTGTATATTTTACAGTATTTAAGTGTGGAATACTGGTCACACAATTTTACTTTGGTCTTACAGTATGCCACAATATGATGTACCCTAGTGCTCTAAATAATCAGCTTTCTATTACATTTATCAGAACTGACTATTAAGCACAGCTGAAGCAGAGAAAATTCACTATGTGCTAGGTCCATCCACTGTACGCTCCTGAAAGAAGAACAGCCAGTAAAGGCATATATGACAAAAATTTCATTGTTAATCTTGAACTTCAAGGTGTTTTAGGTCAAGTTTTCTTCAACCACGTACAAGAAAAATCACGTCACATCGACAGCATTCCATCTTCAGTATAAGGTGTCTCTATAGATCCATCTTTGAATTTGTGAGCTGTATGTGTAGCTCTACGCTGTATCTGTAACTTCAGTACCTAGGCTCATTACCAATCTCCCAAGCCATCCAGTCTTCCTCAGTTGTGAAAATGCAATAAATTGCTTTTTTTCCCCCAGTGTATTTAGCACTCATGAAAAGTGACAGATTGACAGCCTGGGAGACTGAAGTATTCTGTTTAAATCACCGAGAAAGGGAAAGCAGAGGCAATGACAGACTAAGGAACCAAAACAGAATTAACCCTTTGCTCAAGTAACTAGCTGAAGAGAGAACAGCCCAGACTCATTGGATCAATAAGTGGTCTACTGACAACAGAGATCTTAATCTTTGGTGACAAATATAAAATAAAATACAAACCCTACATTCCAACATACATCTATATTTGCATATGTATGTTTTCAGCAAAACTTTTGGCCAATTTATAGTAAAACATGGATAAAATCCCTAACCAATCAAATGTTTGATACATGATCTCCCTCAGAATGTAAAAATTATCAGCTGCACGTTAGGTTGAATGGCTAGAATATAAAAGGGACAAAAAAATGCTACTGGGAAATTGTCACATGTTGCCATTTGTTTGTTTGTTTTTTAAAGCAGGTTGGAAACAATTTGAGAACTACTATCTAAAAATTCAACATATACCCATTGCCCAGGACATAAAAAAAGCTTGATTTGATACAGTGTTTACAAGTCTACCTCTTCTGCTAATATCTGTTTCTCTAAAGTTTATGAGAATTATCTTGCCCAAACTTTCAGCACCAAGATGTAGTAATGAGTTGGCAACAGTAAAGAGTTGATCAGTCTACCTTCCAAAGCAAAAAAGAAAACCTAAACAAATAAGCAACAAAAGAAATTCCAAAAAAGTGGCCGATTATTAGAATTTCTAGGAGAGAAAGAGGGTTTTCTTCTCATAAATTGACTGCAAAATTTGGAAGCCTTCCCCACTGTATTTGTAAATGAGCCACAGAACATGCAACAAATTGGTTTGGACACAAACTAAACAAGCAGAACTAGACGAATGAAACATTTGCACACCACCAGAAGAACTGTGTTCATTCAAGCATTAGAACCAAGTCCTCTGAGGTCTAATTCTAGTGCTCTGGCTTATATGCTATGGCTAAGTAATAACAATTGCCTATCCCTGTAGAAGAGAATGAACCTGAAAATTGCATTAAAACATCACAGCTGCTTCTAGTAGTAGTCCCAACTCTCTGCACATGTCCTGAAATCAGTCTGTAGGCATTCAGAGTGAAAGGTTCTGTGCCAGTGAAGACAGACACAGAACATGCCTGAAGTATTTTCTCACCCTATGCACTGAAGCTGGCTGTTGAGTGCCAGAAAAAGAAGTAGCCCAGGTTTTTTTTTTTAAGAGTTACTCATATAAGGAATCTCAGTGAATTCTCATCTGGTCTTGCAGACTGATAGACCTTTTTTTGTCCTTTTTTAGGAAATGAAACACTTGATGGATGATTTCTCAGAGAATAATTGTGATTTATTCCTTACGAGGCTCAGAAGGGAAAATATCACCCATTTTCTGTCATCTAGAAGTGTGCTGCTGTATTTATCACTAAAAATGCTACATTAATGCAAGGATCTGAATGTGTCTCCAATTCCTGGACTTGGACCCATGGCTAGATTTATTTATATTACCAAATAAACACTCTGGGACAGATCTCTAGTTGACTTCAATGAGTATTGCTCTATGTGAGTGCCTCAGAACAAAGCTAACTTTGAATGGCTATAGAAGGATGTATAAACGCCACTGAAAAGAAATTCTTACTTGGAAAACACTCTAAGAACAAACTCTATCAGGGTGATAGGGCTAGCAAATCAAACAATACTTTTTAGACAACAGGCTAACCATCAACATGTTAACCATCAACTTTATGAATAGTAACATGTATCACTGACAAGTCTAAAAACAAACACATATTTTTCCAGAGCCCATTTTTGCATCCTGCACATCAAAAAATATACCAAGGACTAATGAGTTTCGAAGAGCAGTTCTGGGGTTATTTTCAGTTTGTATTTCAACAATAAAATCACGGTCATGTCCACATGTACTTATAAATTGGGTCATATTTTGTGATAAGAACCATTAAATAGTTATTATTCCCCTAAATAACAAAAAGGTAATATGCAGAACTGTAATTCACAGCTTCAAGTAACAATTACAGCAAAGCAGAGAGTATTTATCTCTTTAAATAGAGTGCAAGCAAACTATCCTGACTTTCAGCTTCAGAAGAAAATGTTGGTCAGACCTCCTATTAAAAATAAATAAATAATTTCTTCCATCAGAATGAGTATCAACTGGAAATATGCATCACAGAACAATTGTCAATAAAAGTGGCCAGGAGAATGTCCTTCCTTCTCTTCCCCCACTGTGCAAACAGGCTCAACCACTTGTTCTACCACTGAGCATCACTCATGCTGTCCAGGAGTGTGCATTTCAGCGACAAAGGGCCTTCTCTGGAGAAGGAATCTCTGCATACTGACGTGCATGTCCACTTCATTTGAAATACAATACATAGGTATTTTCATTGATACTGGTTGTTTCATACTGTTTCTTCTTACTCTCCTTCCATTAATATGTAATATAAGAACACGTTTGAGAACACCAAGATTGTCTGAAGGGTTTGCTAGATTAAGTTTGAGAAAACACAGGAGAAGAAAGTATTTTGCTAGTGTCAAGTCTTCGGAAAATAGTAGAGAACAAAACTGAGTAAGGTCAGTTCTAGCAAGACACAGATTCAGTTCTAGCAAGATACAGATAACTGTGAAATAAAATGATCTTTAAAGCAGCACTGGTTGTAAGGGCAACCTGAATGTCCAGTTGAATTTAATTCCTCCTTGTAAATTCACATTGCTTAAGTTAGAAGCCTGCAGCAGCAAATTCCACTGGTCTTAAGCAACCCCAGCAACAAACAGCAGACATGACCACCTAGAAAGCTGTACTCAACTCAGAGCTTTCTCTTTGAGTATGTGCATGCACTGCTCTGCTGCACAGTGCATTTGTCACTGGGCAGCTGCACCTGAGTGCGACAGACTCCTCCACTCTGAGCCACTCCGGGACTCACTGGTTGCTCTGAGGTTTACCAGTGAGCAGATGTTTCTTCCCTTCCGTTGTATTTTAATTTCTCAAGTGGGTGGCAAAAGCACATGTTGCTGTGTATATATAAGGTCCTCTCTTTATGTTATTTTGAAAGAAACAGGATATTATACTTAGGGCATGATTCAGTCTGTAGATTACATAAATGTATGTTTATCCACATGCATACGTATTCAACCACACATACATATTTTTAAATATATATGGCAACAGTACATATACATAATGTATAACACATCTACAGATATATACATATACAAACATATGCATAGGGCAACACAGATCATTTTTAGATTGAGACAAAGCATGATGTCCTGCCTGTTTCAGAATATGTATCATTCTGAATGGCATAATGTATTGTCTATATATATGATATGCATGAAAAAATTTAGACTTCTTAGCTCAACTTTCTCTCTGGAATAGATGATACAGAAGCTTACCTGTCATTACCTGCTTTCTCTTCTCCCACAATGCCATCTTTTTTTATTACTTATGTGGGGAGAACTCATGAAAACCTGATTGACAAGAAGGGGCTGAATACTGCCCACAGAGAACACTCTAGACAATATGGACTCAGTACAGTAACTCTGGATTGCGTACCCCTTCCAGATGACTGAAGAAGTGGCCACCAGACCATTCACACCCACTACAGTGCAGATATGATCAAGTGGAAAAATCCCTATAAAGTATATCTATATTAATGCAACAAGTTTTTTTACAGCCCTCTGTCTGAAATCTTTGTAAATTACTGCATCAGTCTCAAGAAAACAACAAAAAAAGAAAAAGAAATATCTAAGCTTGATAAAACACAGGGATTTTTATAAAAAAAAAAAATTGTGCCTTGATATGGTCCTGGAATTTACAATTTTTTTTTTTATTTGGCTGTGCTTTTTTGTTGGTTGGTTTTTGGGGTTTTTTTTGTTTGTTTGTTTTTTATTATTAATAAAAGCATAAATCAAGTATGTCTTCCTACCAAGAAATAGTACAAATTACTAAGTAACAGAGCTTTAAAAGTGTAATGAACAACTGCATAAGTAAAAGCACTGGAAAAGTATTGAGCTTCTATTATCTTTTGTATCAAGCTTAAGTCCTACCATGGTGAAATGTAGCAGTTGTGATTTACTAAATGTCAACCTCAAGAACTGCGTAAGGTTGAATTTTTTTCTTTGCCTGTTTGCTCCTTAGAGTTCTGAAATTCTTCTGTAAGAACAAGAGGTAACAGTGGCTCAGGGTGTTTTAAAAACAAAAGAAAATTAAGGTGGACTGCCTCACAGTTAGAAATGAAAATTACATATAATTCAAAGCTGGCATTTGTATTACTGCTGTTATTTGACTGGAAAACCTGTTTTTTAAGAGATACAGAAATTAAGAGAGATGTGCCCTACACTTTTGTCAGTAGCATATATTAAAAGGGAGAAAGAGACAGAAAGACCAAGATCACTAAGAGCCAACAACTATATAATTTGAAGGAGAAGGGATTAAAACACAAGCACTGCATATTTCAAATGTGCACATGCTTAGCTGAAGGATGAAAATACAAAAGATACTCACATTCCAAAGGCTAGGTAAATGAACACATTTTGCAGGCTTTTAAGTAGCATTTGTCATGGTGATAAGGAACCCGAGGTAGTATTTAACAATGCTTTTACAGAGACCATTGCAGTCTGAGTCAGTGTACTGGAATGAATGGAACATTACTATATTCACACTGAAAGCAATTCTATTCATTCATGAGGTCATACATGTTTGGGTTTTTTTATTGTAAAATGAATATTCCAAAGAGATTGCAATGCAATTTACTGTCATCAACTAACCTCACAACTGAATCGGTGATCTTTTGGAAATGGCAATAAAGACTTTAAGGTGAAATAGTACTAAGGAAAATAGCTAAGATTTCCACTTTCATAAAACTCAGAAACAGACTAAGAGATAGGAGACAAAAAGATAATGGTCACTCTAACCATGACAACCCTGCTAACCCTGACAACCCTGCTAACCACTGCATATTTATACCAGAAGGCAGAACTCTGAAGTAAATTAATTACTCAAATGTATTACATGTGCATTGAGATAATGACATGACTATCTGGTGCACTGATACATTCAGAACATGCTTGGGTAGAAGGTATTTGGCTATCACATGTCTGGAGCTGTATAACTTAATTTTGGGAATACTAATGTAACTGAATGCTACTTCAGTAGCATGAGTAAATATCTTTTCAATCAAAACAAACTTGCTGAATTTATTCTAGTTCAAGGAATTTTTGTGTTATTTGAAAATTACACTTTTTCAATGTTTCTTTAAAACAATATTGTTATTTAAATACCATTGTTACCACTAAAAATTTTTTTCCCTATATCTCTGTTTAAATTTTTTGAGAGACCCTATTTTGTTATCCATCCTTCCTATTCTTGCATAGTCTCAAAGATTACTTTTATATTTAACGTCAGTCAGAATTTCTCAAAAACAAGGTCAAAACATGTAGAACTTTTTACTGACAAAGCTAGATGTTCATGGGATTAGAATACTGTAAAGTCAATTTTTCGCTCTATTACAAGGAGCAGGCAATAAAGGTAAGAAATAGAAAGTGATTTCATAAATTCTCTCTTTCCTTCATGAATCAGTTAGGGAATGATATTAAACCTCTCTGCTGAGTAGTTTCCCATAATAATGAGGAGCCTGGCTTTCACTACTTCAGATATAGATTTTTTTTTTTTAAATTTTAATTGATTTTAAGCTTCACTTTTGGTTGCTCTAGAATTTCCTTGATAATAAAGGATATACTGTACATTTGTTCTGTTAAATGGGTGATCTTTCTAAATAAACAACAAGATGATATACCTTCTCAGCACCTGCATGGTTTTAGCAACTTAAAAACTTGGCATTCAGAAAGCTGATAGGCTTTTGTCTTCAGAGTATAACGGACACGCACATAGTTGTCAGCACTGAAGCTGTGGTGTAATCAGGAGGATCTTTAGTATTTTGAACTTTCATATTTTTATTTGTTCGTGAATTGCAAGTTACAACATTAACTTATGTAGTGTATATCATGCTTTCAAAAGGAGCATAAAAAAAAATCAGAATGACCTCCAAATCATAGAGCAAATAAAACAAATAGCTTTTTAGCATGTTTTTAATCATACATTCTCTAACAAGGCTACCTTACAACAAATGGGACATTTAGCAAGAGACTAACAAAGCAGTTGGAAAAAAAAAAACAACAACAAAGCAAACCACAACTATTCACAACTTTTGATGATGACTGTATCCACCTTTATGAAGCTGTGGAATGTGCACTTCTCAAGTGCCTGGTAGCAAGTATTGGAACTGCAGTAATCCTGTGATACTGTGCGCAAGGCAACAAACCAATGTACTGAATGCAAGGATTAGTTTCCATGTTTATCAGAACATTTCCTTTTACACATTAGAAATCTGCAGACCTCTCAGCTGGCTTTCAAATGCAGTTGTCGACACATTGGATTAATACGATACTCATAAATGACAGTCTGAGAGAGTGCTTGTTGAGATTGAAGCAGCACACCTCTGTCTTCACTCCTTTCACTCTGATAGAATTCAGCTGAACACATGGCAGCAACTTTACATTAGCTAAGCATCTGCATCTTGCTTTGCTGTGCTGAACCATTCTAGTTCTTTTAAAAAATACACTTGTTCCACACACGTGTGGAAGATCGCCTTACTGATGTTCTGATTTGAAAATACCCTACTTTTTCTCTGCACTCATTGCATTTTAGGGAAAACAAACAAACAAATCACATTTAATAGTTTTTCAGGTATTTTTAATAATCATGTAAAAATAATAAGATTTCTTTTAAATGGAATCTGTGGGCATTATGTGGCTGAGGTTCTACTTATTTGGGCAATTTTCTCCACAGAGGTAATCCTCCACTTTATTAAACCATGTACTAAAATAAGCATCCCAAAATCCATCTGAAACCCCAGAACACTTACATGAATATGAAAATGAAATAGTAGAATATTGTCAGAAGAATGTAAAAATCAAAACCTATTTCTTGTTCTGCTACAACCCACTATCTCCATCTCTCTTTCCAGTCCCTCCTTTTACATCTCTTGTCTATTTAATACATAAGATTTATCTGTCATTATGAGCATCATTAATGGTCTGATTGCAAGTTTTGCTGTAACCACAAGAGATTATATCAATAAAGACTGCTTTGTTCAAACTAGAAGATGGCTTTACATGAACACTTACCATATTTATTCAATATTCTTTCCACCTTAATACTACTGAAACTGGAAAGAGAAATATTACACTGTCACAAAAAAAAGTGAAAATATTTCTTAGTATTTATTCATAAAAGACCTGAAGCTTGAACCAGTTTATTTTATTCAGAAGTAGTACTTGAGTGGGCATATTTATTCTGCATGATGTTGCTTTGCTCTGTTGTGATTTTAGAGAGCAACATGCTTAAGGAAACACTGATTTACAAAACTAAGCTAACATCACCTGACTCATCTGCACTGCATGTAGTTGTTTGTTGCAGTAAAGGTATTGTTTTGAAGTAAGCTTAAAGAATTAAAATAAAAAAGCAAAACCAACACAAAAACTAGTTTCAAAAGTAATATTAATAATCTGTAGCAAGTTATGATCACTGTTTGAAAGATCCATTTATACAAGGGTCTTTCCCAAGTCCTTTAAGCAAGACATGCTGTTATGAACTTTTATGAGTCAAAATCATATAGTCCATAACTATTTTATGAAACAAAGCAGGATAAGCTAATTGAGACTGACCACCAAAGTTTTCATGATATGCAGCATGAGAGGGGAAGTAGGTATGGATGCTAAGAGAGGTTTTTTTAATTTCTGGGGGGAGGAACAGGCCCATACCTGAATTTCTCAGATCGCAAGTCCAACTATAGGATTTTTTCAGCATTCCCACTGGGCCTGACTGTGACATGCTGACAGGGCTCAAATTCAGAATGACTCAGCTGAACAGATAATGGGCAAATATTGTGCACATCATGGTCATGAGCTTGAGCTAGCCTTTCTGTACCAATTCAGTGATTCCTCAGTCTGTTTGATTTGCATGCTAATTTGTGAGCACAGGAAAAAAGTGCAATTAATATATTTATTAACTATGCCTATGATTTAACATCTTTAGAGTATAAAATACACTGCAAATTCTCATTAAAGTATTACCAGTACTAGATTTTTGCAATTGTTCCTGGTTTGGCAGAAGGATGACTTAAATAAGTATAAACAATTTTATACACAAGTTGTTTTCAGAGTAAAAGTGTATATATTTTTCTTGGCTATTTAATTATAGGAATAACTTAAGTAATAAATCAAAGAAATACTAAGAAAAACTTCTTTTTTTTCTAGGCAGCAATAAACAAGCTAAACCCCCATGCCTTTCTTTTTTTCCCCATAAATCTGTGGTTTTTTCTTCTAAATCTCACTGAAGGCTCTGGATTGCACTATTATGCATAGAAATATCTAGTAATAGATAGGAGCTTTAAGCTCATATATGCAAGAGAAAACATTGCATATTTTAATTGTGGGAGTTATTTAACTGAAAGGTCTTATCTTCTCTGAAACTAGACAGCTCTGTGTAAGGAACTTGGATTCATTTGCATATCTTAATTGTAAAAAGATAATATTTTCCATGGATTTTCCCTGAGAGCTGTAGTATGCAGTGTGCAATGGATCGTCTAAATCCACTGCATTCAGGAAGCAGCACACTCTCCTCTCCCATTCTTCATCTTTATTGACACTCTTTCCCTAAGATCTTTTTTTCTGGTGTCAATCTTTCAAACCAGTAAGCAGCATCATTAAGGTACCAACCCAAGATATAGCAAGCTTTGTGGCACAGTGACACCACCAGGACTGTGACATCAGCAGAGAGAGTATAGCAAAAGCACTACTAAGAATCAAATTACAGTATTCTCCCCTTTGCCCCTTAAGATATTAATGGAATTGTTATTTAATAAAAGAATTGCCTCTTCTGTTAAAAGCTGACATAATTCAGAGAACGTATCCTAAGAGATGAACTTGGTATACTGAGAGAAACAAAGGATTTAGTTTTGACTGTAGTATTCATTAGCATAAGACTTCCCTGCAATATTCATTAATTTCCCTGGCTGAAGACAGTTCTTTGCATTTAAAGTACTCAGACCAAATTTAAAGAGAGAATTCAGGTATATAGTATGATGCCTCACTTTCATGAGCTCTCCATTTCATTGCTAATAAGTAAATGAGACTAAGTAGGGTTCCTTGGCCTTCTGCAAACAGAATCACCTGCCTTCTGTTGAAAAATCTCACTAAGAAAAAAAAACCAAACAAACAAACCTACTTTAACTGCAGCATGGTTATTTCATTGCTTGTGTTCTGTTTAAAACTGTTTTTTTCCACTAACACACGGTCATCATTAATTCTAGCAGTTATTTCAGCACTAACATAGCTTATTAGAATAGTTTTCTGTTTCACAGCTGGCACATTATGGTATGAAAAGCATACCTTGTAAATAGAAGAGTGGTAGGAAGCTACTCTCTCATTTTCCATTTGCCAAAAGTATACATGTTTATTATTAAAATGAAAATATTAATAGACATCATTATCATGATAATAATGGGTTTACATTTAAAACTACCCTCATCATTATTTTCCTCCTTTCCTTCTCACCCTAGGAAAACAATAAATATATGTATCTATGTCCTCTCGCTTACTGGTCACAGTGTTTGCCTTACCATTGTGCAGCATCAAGCAATGTGACTGTGACTTCAGGAATATTTTATTCTGATCAGGGACATAACAAAAACATAATTCCACTCCCATACGACGACCCACATGAAAAAATGGATGGTACATTTGCAAGACCCTGTCTGACAGAGTGAGCAAAGGCACGGTTCAGATGTTGGCAGACAGACCAGCTCCTCACAGCAGTCTTTCCCATGAACATCTTGAGGAAAATCTGGATGCCAGACTTCACAGAAAGCCATCTCAACTCAATAATTAGGGTAGGGAGATTAGAAAAAAAGCTGCTGGAATATTGCAGAAATATATCTCCAAATTTCTAGACAAAGTATTTTTCAGCTTACTCCCAATACATGGTATTGTGAACATTTGCAACAACACACTTTCCACCACAAGTATCAATACACATTGGTCACAAAGTGATGACATATGCATTCCATATTCTAGGAATATGGAATATTTTTTCTAACATATCTTATTATGTATGTAGTAAAAAAGGTAGTATAAAGTTAATTTTTATGTTGCACTCTCCTGGTTTCTGTATGTTAGAAAGGTTGGTGCAAAGTGCACTCCAAATTCCTTCCCAGTGATGGAGGCAGAAAAGCATTAGCAAAGGAGCTTGAAGTAAGTGCATGCTGCTTCCTACATTTTCAATAAAAGTTCAGAAAGGATTTTTTTTCTGTGTGTATCCTGAAGTAGTAACAGGGGGAAAAGATCAAAGAACCTCAAAGATTTAACAAAAAGACAACAAAGACATCATAATCAGACCTGACGAGAGCTGTTATGATTTCTTTAGGTCATAAGTTGCATCTTGGAGGTCCATTAACCTTGATCATCTTATATGGTTGTGAAGTAAAGCCAAAGTCTAACATGCTTATGCTGCTGTCTGACTAGCCTTGCAGACTGTGCCTATTCTGTGGAAAGCAGAAAAAACTTATAAATAAAAGGGAAAGGCCGTACTTTGGTGAAATAGCACTTCTCCTGCATTAAAGGCATGTCTGAAAGTCACAGAAATAACCGAAACAGACAAAAACATCAGGAAAAGAGGCCAAGAAGTAGGCTAGCAGCCATTCCCTGTCACCTCTGGTCCCATCACAAAACATCACGGAAGAGAAGCACCGTGTCAGGAATTATCTCCAATTGCCATTGGGATTGCGGTAGTCTCAAGTTCAAGATGCAGGATGAAAACTTACATGAAGTAGAGGAAATACTGAAGTTTTACAGAATAGCATTTCATAAGGATCTGCATCAATTCATGCCAAATAAAAACCCTACACATAATCAGATCCATATCTTCAATACACCAAGTTAATTCTGCCAGTAATACAACCATGTGGGTTTTTTAAGCTCTTTTCCCAACTTACATCACCTAACCTTTCTTATCCCAGTTATAGCCCAGTGCAACTCTTAATGCACTTTTAAAAAAGTAGTTTCTAATTAAAAGAGCATGACTCCAGCTCAACAAATTATTTGTGTATAACTGTACATGTAGTAATCTTACATTGTTCCTACATGGCATAAATAAATTCAGCAAACCCCCAAGTTATTCTGAAGTGTCCTTCCTGCATTTCCAGACTTTTTCATTTTATGTATTTGATAAAGCAATACAGAATTGGTTTATGTCAGATATTTATGCCCATAAATTGTAAGAGAAGTGATAATTACCAATTGGTTTGACTTACAACAGAACAGAAGCAGTACAGAGCTAATTGACTGTTTACCGGTGGCCTGAAATTGCTAATTGACGGGTAAGGTACCAATTTGTTAACCTAACTCATTAGGTAGGAAACCATTGCCTAGGAAATCACCCTGAATAAATATTAGTATCCATTTGGAAAAGGTCAGGTACCTTCTTTTTTATCATTACATTCTAACTGCTCATTTATAACTCACTGAATGTCCAAGACAGGTTATCCTTAATGTGCTTCCTGAAAAAAAAATTCTTGCTCCAGTGTCACAATTTTCAAAAAGGAAAAAGAAAACCAAGTATCAGATACTCTTATCAGCATGAGCAACTATGACTTCACTTTCTCAGACCAGGATGAAAATCACTGTCTCTTTCTTTATTCAAAATCAAGGGGAAAAGTTTTCACACCAGAGCCATTCTTGCTTCCAAGTTATAAACAGACAAACTCTCTGCTGCTTTAGTTCCACTGGCTTCAAATAACAGGCAGTGGTGGGCTCTATCCCTAAACAAAATGGAGAATTTAAAGTTTTCAAAAACCCTAATTAGCAAGGAAAATGAAAAGAAGTTTATTAAATTCTGCTTTTGTAAGTTCTAGACAGAGTATATTCATTCAGCACAGACGAGAAGCAAAGATGACGACAAAAATCTTCACTCTGTGGCAGCTTTGAAAAAACTCAAACTTCCAATAAAAATGTGCACTCTCCCTTGTCAGTATCTTGCAGCACATGGAACAAATTGTACAGATCATCTGCACCAAAAGAGCAAATCTTGGTTCTCCCTTTTTACATTCCAGAAGATGTACACTCCCACAATCTCCCCCTCAGTAGAAGACATTGCTACAAAAAATTTCCAAACGTTTCTCAACTCCTTTTCTCAAAATTATGAGATGATCTAGGTAAATATTTTTAGTCATGTATTTCCACATCTTGGAAAAAAGCCTGTGTATCAAAAAAGGTGTGTATCAAATGCTTACATCAAACAGCTGAGCTTTTTCAACAAAAGACACAAAACACAATGGAGAAATTTGAAGCAGAATGAAGCACGTAAATAAGATTCTGGAGGGAAGCAATACTGATGGCAATCAATTTCTGATCTTTTACTAATCTGTTTCCACTAATGTCATTCACGCTAGCAGTAGTAGTGATAGACCTCTTTTTCCCTACCAAACTAAGCTGTTGCTTTAAATCTAGGCTTTTCTCTGGTGTTGTACAGGAAATTCCTCTTTGGTGCACATCCCCTGAGAGAAGGGCAGTATGGAAGGGTTTTAATTACCACACAATACACTCAGGCTAATTTTTTCTTCCAGCTATTTAGAAACAATCATACAGAAAAAAAAAAATCTTTTTTTCAGCATATGCTTTGCTTAGAGCTTAAATTCCACTTTGCTTGGCCTCACTACTAGGAAGAGATTGACCTACCTACTCTCTGTAGAGCCACAGTACTAGAAGAGAAAAATCTACCAAAATTGTGTAAAAATGTAAACCATCATATCATGGATGACCACAGGAAAGAAAAAGCATCCATACGTTAAAACTTACCTTTGGCATCCCACGATGGGAGCAGATGCGCCTTCAAAGACACCACAACATGACATTTGATGCTTTCCTGCTTGGAGTTGCAAGATGGTCCAGAACCCAGCACTTCAGCTTAGCTTCTGGAGGGTTTGCAGGACTGCTGTTGACTGGGAATCATCTTCAGAGATTATTCTAAGAGAGAAGAAAAAGACAAATGGGCATCATTATCATCCTTTCATAGCATTTGCGGTACTTCATATAATTTGCTGTTTACAGCTACTGCCTATTGAAATTCCAAGAGACTCATCCACTGCCCTAATGATATTTAAGGTGTCCTGATTTCAGTAAAGACATGAGCTTTGAAGAGCTGGGTGTAAATAGTTTAATATAGTCAGCCCATAACCCAGATCCTATACCACTCTAGTCTGCAAAGTTGCTATGACTACATTTCATAATCAAATTACCAGACTGTGCCTTTCCATACCATGCAGTAAATATTCCACCCTCCAAAGTTCTTCCTCTGGGAGACCGGTTAAAAGCAAAATGTCATTTCAAGCACAGTTTTAGATATCCACAGTAGAGCCAGGCTGCCAGCAGGAGCTTCTCAGGGCTGGCATGTGGAGATCGTAATAATTCTTCCAAAATCAACATTAGAAAGCAGGGCAGGAGTGATGGACATAGAAACAAAGGACTGCTGAGCACGCAGTATCATGACCTCACTTCACGTAGGGAGACTGCATGCATGGAGCACAAATGCTGCCTATCGGTCAGTCAGCGCATTTTACTTTGAGTGGCTGCGCTAAGAAAACGCTCTGCTCTCAAAAGCTACATTTGGGTTTAGAAATACAAAAAGAGGCGATAAACAAAGCTTTGAAAGAAAAGCTCCCTCTGCCTACGTACTCTTTCTGCTGTTTCTGTTACTCCTCACTACTGACTTTCAAATGCACCTCCTAGACAGTCCCCAGCACACTGCGAGAGAAATTGCCTCCTTGATTCTCCACAAGATAGCTGCTGCTTCCCCTGCCCCTCCACAAGATGGTTGCCGCTTCCCCTTCACCTGTGCCACCACACCCATCCTGCCTCACCTGGGCCCATAGCACCCCTGGCAGGTGGTCCCGGGAGGGAGAGGGGCAGGTGGGCAGAGGCTTGCAGGCCACCATGGGGCCTCAGGCCTCCTCTCAATAAGGCTCGATCGACATGGTGGTAGATCGAGCAGCGCCTCTGCTTGGGTCTATAGGTGTGTGGCCGCCGGTGCCCACCTTCTGGGGTGCCGAGCTGCTCACAGTCACAGGTCATTGTGTGCAAACCCCAGCAGGCCCCTGTGCCGGGCATGGAGGCCAGTTCTGCTTTGTGCCTTTGAAACAGCCACACACACGCTGTTTATGGATATTCTTTTGTTTCCCGTGGTTTAATACACCAAGTGTGGGAATATTGTTTGGGACTATTTTATTGCCATGGGGTCATGCCACAGAGGAGTCTGCCAGTTGAGCAGGGACCCTGAGGCCTGTCAAAATGCTTTGGGGAAAGCATGGGCAAACCTGCGTAAGAGGGGGTAGGACAAGTAAACCACCCTGCTCCTGGGTTCAGTTTTTCAGAGGCCTTCGCCAGCCCCCCACAGCAGGCCTGAACTCAAACCAGTGTTCAGACACCTGCACTGGCCAGTGGGAAGAACCAGCCTGTGAGCAGAAAAAAGAAAAGCTCAGCTTTTTGTCTTGCCGTAGCAGACAGGGGAAGAGCGCATCTCCTGCCAGCTGCTGCACAAACGTTGGCTGGGAGGTAGCAAACAATAAGCTGAACAAAGTACGAGCACCAAGCTTTATGTGAATAGCACAACAGCTGGTACTGTGAAAAGCTCAGTCTGACTTAGGCAGGCTGAGGTCTTTCTCTTAATGTCTCATGACATTTGGAGCTGGGACTGACCGTGGCTTTCTCACCGTGGAAATTTAATATGTTGTCTGAGAGGGTTTGGCAAACCCTCTGGCTGAATACTGTTACAAGAAATATATAGCAAGAGCGCTATACTTTTTTCATAGGCAGAAATAAAGATAACTCTTAGAAAGAAATCTGAGAAAAGTTAGCTGTACATTGTGGATTCCAAGACCATGTTGGATGGGGCGTTGAGCAACCTTCAGTCTAGTGGGACGTGACCCTGCCCATGGCACTGGGGTTGGAATCAGATTATCTTTAAGGTCTCTTCCAATCCAAACCATTCTATGATTTCCATTTTACCCTGTGAGGTATTAGTAAGCAACTAATAGTGATGGGAAATTTGAAAAAAAAAAATTCTCATCTTCTTCAGTAATTTTACAAGTTATTTTTCTATGCTTTAGAATATGAGTTTTATTGAATTATCTAATCCATGACTAGTAATTAATCAAATTGCTTTGAATTATGAAATTTGATCTAAAATCTTTTGTTCACTTGCAACCAAGTAAAGTTTGATAAGAACAGACAGTTTGGCAGTGCTTGTAAATACTTGTGGGGCAAGGAAATTAACATCTTGGCACCCAGCTCTGTAATCATATGACTGACTCATGGAAAAAAAGACAATTAATTTCCATACCTCTATAATATTTCTCTCTTGCATTAGCTTAAGTAGCTCATTGAAGAATGAAAGATGAACTTTTTTTTAGGCATACCTGGTTCCTAGAATGTGCAGCAGCATGGAAAAATGATAAATCTGAAGCTTTGTGATAAGAATACTGCAAGGCAAAATACATTAGCGTGCTAGGAATAAACTCGTTGTGGTCTGTTTTGTATCTGAATATTCAACAAAATACTTATTGGTACTGTAAGGTATATTTTATATATGCAATTAATTTGGCATTGATAATTTCCCTGCTACTTATTGTAGCTCATACTGTTTCTGAACAGTTTCATAAGAAAGGGACATCTCAGACATAAGAAGGAACATCACAGACAAAGCTATGCAAGGATGACCACCAGTATTAAGCAGCAAAACACAGGGAATATTTAGGTTGCTTATAATATTATCTGTGTGTTTCCTTCTTGTTTCCTCTTTGAGAAAGTATTACCGTACGATTTGCCTCTTCCCTAGGCACCTGTGGAAAGTCTGAGCCCCTGTGTCTGTTTCCATGAATTTGGTTAATTTTATATCCCTGTCTTTAAGATACATTAGGATAAGGCTGTGGCTATCAAGTAGGAGATAAATTTCCATTCATTATTTTTAGCTGTATGTAGTTTCTTTTTTCTAAAAGAATATTCAGGTCTTGAAAGTAATAGCAGAATATTTACTATTGTCACTGTTGAAACATTGAGAGCACAACACAAAGAGATTGAATAAATTCTATCTAATCTCAAAATTTCTAAAACTGTACTAATAAGAGTTCAAATAAAACTCACTGACTTTGTCACACAAGCCATTTAATATAACCTTTGTTTTTTCTTAATTTTTTCATTCTTATTTTTAATTAGAGAATCATGAATATTTGCATGTCTGGATCCTGATACGTGCTGTGCCATGGTGAAAGAGAAAGAAAAATTGAAGGAAACTAAAAGAGTTTTTTTGATTTCTTATAAAAATACTTACAAAAAGCTAAAGGTTTGTTTGGTCAAAAATTCCTATTTCTTGGAAAAAAAAGCCAACAGAACAACAGCTCTTTTTCCTTCTGCTGAAACACCCACAGTACACCTGTCAGCACTCCTTGTTTATCACCCAGGACACTATAAGCTTTGTTTTGAAATGCATTAAAAGAAGCAAAAGTTACGTGTCTGAGAATGTGCATTCTTTAAACTTATTTATACGTATTTTAATAGTATTTTTCTAATTACATACTGAAAATGCCATTTAAATTGGTTTTGATTTTATCAAGAGATAGAGGTTCCCCTAATGGATTGCAGAATGAAATCAACATGAATAATTTAGCACAAAGCCATGAAAAGAACACCACTCAGGAATAAGATGGACTTTGGAATACAACCTAAGAAGATCCTTTGGAAATCTTGATCATATATTACAAAATGTTAAAGGAAACAAATGCCACATTTGGAAATAAAGTTATCATAATAAAATTTAGAAAACTGGGACAAAACATTTAAAATATGATGTGCAAGACAATGGCAGAAGCCGAGTAAGTGTGTCTGATTATAATCTTCTTTTGGAAATATTTCCTTGAACCTGATCCCCACTAGGTAGGTCTTGCTTTTGATTAATTTCTAGACAGAGCAACATGTTCCTTCCTGTAGTCCTTAACATTCCATACCATAACTATAATATGCCATTTTCAGAAGTGTTGTCATCTTAGACATCACCTCTTTTCAAGAAGTTCTTTCAAAATCAGGTCACATATTTAGGTGTCTAAATTTTAAGTATCTAACCTTAGCTTGAATATTCAGGGCTTAATCTTTACATTCATTAAATTAATTAAATTTACCTTTTCTGGCTAGAATGAATTAGACTTCAACATTCTTAAAATGCTGGCATGCTGATATAGTAAAAACTAAAAAGAGAAACAATCTAAAAAAAGCCTGCTTGAAAGAAAGGCTGCATTTGACCTAAGCAAGAGAGACTGCATTATAATTACAGGCATTTTATTTCTCTATTGCTAGAGATAGTGGTGGCCAGCCTAACAGGCAAGTTCATTAATCTCCCCAGCTACAAAGAAATGGAATGTCATACACTGCAATGTATTCTTTATTGCTATTCCTGAATAGCTTCCAAGAAGCTCTGCTAAAAAAAGAGAAAAGTCTGAATGGGATTTTAAGAATTTAAAAGCTCTATGCTCATGAATATTCCTCAAAACACTTTCAAGATCACCCACAGTCTGTCCAGCTATGAAATTTATAGGAGAATGATTTAAAACATGGTCAAAGTACAAGTTTACACTAGCTACTTATACATCAGTGCAGAGGTAAAAGGGATTATGAGTAACTATCCTGTAATGACAACTACAAAGAAAAAACCCTAAATCAAGACATGAATAGAACAATAAATCTGCTTTATAAGACTTGCTTAAAAATGTAAATATGCCATTGTTCAAAGAAAGATACAACATACTGAATATTTAATCAATTTCCTTATTCATTCTAATCTGCCTTCACAGATTCATACATTGTCATTAATTTGAATTTTCTGCTCACAAGAAGTAATAAAACTAGTAAAACCAATACTAAAGATGATCTCTTTCCAGCATGAAAGGTCCTTACATTCGAAGTACAGGCATTTAAAGCAAGCAAACATCAGTATTGATAAAAACACAAAAGCAGACTCAGGAATTCTCAAGTCAAAAATTCTTTATAAGTGTGATAATTTAATTACTCTTGACTTAATAACTTCAATCTCAACCCAATAATTTTCTAATAGTTAAGAAGTTTGATAGAAGCAGTTTTAGTATGAAAATGCTTATTGTTTGAGATATTAGCACAGAAGAATAATTCGATCTCATGTGGTAAATGTATAATTACATTCCTCCATTCTTTAGTGTATGTTGTATGCATGTCTGTGATAAGAATATTAGAAATATCCTCCATAACAGGGAAAAAAACCAAATAATTCACTTCTAGCATCACACAGGTTCTCTGCCATGGTTTTCTTCAGTTCACAAAGAACCTGCTATTCTGCCATGAATCCCAGTTTCCTTACGCTGAAAGAAAATATTTCATGTCCTTATTTTGTTCTTCAAAGTGAAACCCACCCAATGATTTTTGCATCAAATAATATACCTTTAACATCCACACACACCTGTGCCAGCAGAGTTTTCCAGCTCCTCTTCCAATACTTTTGAAGCATCACAGAAGAGCTTAACTGTAAGCATTATTTAGCAGAAAACTTGGCCTATTTTATCAATAGACTTCATTGAATTTTACCAAGACAGATCAGCATTATTTGTCTCACAATGAACCAGTGATGCAGAAATGTCAAACGATTTTATCAATCTCATACAGTGAATACCGAGGTCAGGACATCATGTAACTCTTCTGACCATCAGTCATACTGCCTCTGCATTGAATCCCATTACAAGTTGCTTATTAGCTGTGTTATTTTCACTAAAATTAGTGAGACTGTCCCAGATGTCAACAAGTTCTGTGACTCTGATGGATTTTCCTAAGTAATGACTGAGTCCATCACTTTCATTTTCTACTGTTAACCTGCCACTCAGTCTGCAAAATATTCAGTTTGGATCACTTGAGTCTAATTTTCTCTTTTTCCAAATGGTGAGATATCTGTAATTCTCACAAAATATAAGTAACTTGGTCCTTCAGGACAGATAATGCAGTATCAAGGTTTAAAAGCAGCAGCCTGGCTAGGGCTACGTGGCTACAAATGTATCTTGAAAAGCAATCCCAAAACTATCCTTCTGAGAACAAGTTATCACAGCTGCTCATATGAATATAGCTATCAGCACTAATCAATGTCCTTATAGATTTCTGGCCTTGCATGAAATTCCTGTTATGTTTTTTTCACACTGGCTAGCACAGGTCTAAAATAATGCAAGACCAAAAATAACAGACCTATGCTTTGCATCTGAACTTAGATCTATCTATAATACTTACTAAATTTAATATTAATGGACTGGGAAGGGTTTGGGGTTTGCTATTCATGGGTTTCTTTATCCTAAACCACTGACAGTGAGAGGACTGGCTTGTAGCCTTCCAATAAAGAAAAGCATTTCACTACAACCTTATTTACTTATAAATTTGTCTTTTTGTTAATTTTGTCAAATTAACAGTTAAAACCAAAAATCTAATCAGAAATTGGGCTACTCAAAAAGAAACTACAGTTGTTGAATGCCCAGTACATACAAGAGAAGATTTGCGATCAATGGTACTGCAACATCAGTTTCCTATTAACTACTTCTGTGTACATAATTCAAGCACCCAGAATTTAAGCTACTGAGCCTCTGGGGATTGCAGACAGATCCACTGCCATTCTAAAGTTTCCTTTGTTACTTCAGCTAGTGTCCCCAGAACACTACTGCCAAAGCAAACACTGATGTATTTGTGCATATACTGAAAGAAGACCCTAATGATTTATAATACAATCAGTGACCATAAGTTAAATCAATATTTTCTTTTGGAAAATTCAACTTGCATGTTGCAGAAGCTATGTGAAATTTTTTAAGCACCCACATGAGTAGTTCCAGTTTTATATAAATAACAGTATACCTATAAACCTGTGTCTGACTTATTATCTACCAATACAAAACACATACTAGACTAAGGAAAGTATTTTTGGATACAGTCCTTTGATGCATAATTGAGACTTCTGCTTCTCCAAGGGAAAAGATTAATTAATGAATCGCAAAGTTACATAAATTGCATCAAGATTTTTTTTTGTCCTGGATATTATATGCCAGATTTAATTTTTTTTATTCTTCAGAAATGCATATAATAGATGCTCTGACAATTAATTTTATTGTAGCAGCTTTTATTGGTTTATGTTTTATGGGGAAAGAGGGGTGGGAAAGTTAAAAGAGAAATCTCAATATAAAACATGGCTTTACTGTCAATAGAGGCAGAAGTTACAACAAAAATATCATCAGTTACAATATGCTAATAAATAACATCTGGTCTTGCTCTTGCTGGTCTTACTCTATGACTTTTAATTCTGTGTAATTGTAAATAATACACCACTTACTTAAAGATCTTCTAAAAAGATGTGCATGATCATGTGTCAGTGCAGCTGCTTAGATATGATGTATTCCAAAGAAAAATTGCCTACAGACATTATTCTTCTTGCATATCAGAGAAGAAGGCAAAAATTAGAAGATAATTTCCCATGTATAATAACAAAATTTATATACACGTGAGAGATTCAAACCTTCTTTTAGAGGAGACATTGTATTGATAGTGGCATGCAGGCGGTTTCATACAAAACGTGTGCATGTATTCTTGTCTAAAGTTTTCAACTTTGTTCTGGTGATCACTATGAAACGTGCTGAGAGATACGCTGATAAAGTTTCACCTACAGGGTTCCAAGGAAGAAAAGTCCTCTCAAAATATATGAAGATTTGGAAAAAAAAATTGAATGCTCAGTGAAATCAGTGCTTATAAAATTTATGGAATTGTGCCATTGCCTTCAAGGACTTCACTTAGAGAAACTGTTTTTCCAAACAGTCACAATTTAATATCATCCTCCAAAGTGTCCTGCAACCATAATGAATTCACATTAAAACGCCTTTTTCAGTTAATACACAACAATCAGTACTATTATTGATCAAATCAACATTTTGTTAAAATCAGAAATTCAAAGTGCAATATTATTTTCCTATCACATTTTAGATAGCAAGCAGGATATCAAGTGACATCTGTAACAAATGTCATGAAAAATATAACATCGTGGCCTAGTTTATGTTATTAGTATAAAATCTCATTTATTTACTAAGTAACAACTACAAACACTAGACTGTGAATCCAAACACCTGAACCACCACTGTAAACCGGAAATATCTAGGAGGTTTCTGGAAGTGGTTTCCATGGATTTTCAAAATTGGAGTAAATTGAAAGTCCCTCAGTAAATATTTCAGGTCCTGGAGAGCTGTTATATTGGCATCCCATGGATCATATTGTTCATTTTAATGATGTAAAATGCTGGCATTGACTTTCACATAAATGGTCTCCATAAATTTGAATTGTGGGATTGAGGCCTACTACTATAGATTGGTAAATTAATTCTCCTCTAATGCTACAAATGCTGTCCTATTCATCATGACTAAATAAATCCAATATTTCAGTAGTTAAGAATTCAACACTGGAAACAGCTGGACTTTTTAAACCAGGGAATAAATTCACTAGCAGAGGTCTATAAAACAAGGTCCTAACTCTCTGAAGGACTTTAGAACCCATCAAGCAGTTCTTTATTAGGGAAACAATATTTATGGAAACTTCAAGTCCAAATTAGCTGTAGCTCAATGAAAAATTATTTCTTCCCCTTTTTTTTTTCCTTTTTAATTACTCAAGGCTTAGCCTGATTCAAAGAAGGAACTTCTGCTGCTTTTCAGGGAGTTGAATGATAGTAGACTCTCATGCTTAAAAATAGATTGCCCTGCTGATCATAATATGTATTCAGGTTATTGTGTTTGTTAACCATATTCACTACTGAGGAAGGAGCAAATACGACCTGTCTACAGATTTTAACTTGTGACAGAATCTCATATTATGACTTTTACCCTGTACATGGCGATATAAAATGGGGGGGGGGGGGGGGAGAATATTTAATTGGGATAAATGGAGTGGAAACTGGGGGGGTTAAGGTAAAAGAAACCTATTGGAGAAATTTACAAAGGGACA
>WUAM01000296.1:415916-463201 GCA_024336885.1 Actenoides hombroni
TTTGTAAAAATTCACACTTTTTTTAAAAGAAGTAAAAAAAATAAAAGAAATTTTTTAATTTATAAATTAAACCAATAATCACCATCTCCAATGATGCGGGGGGTGGGGGGGGGGGGATTAAAATTTCCTATTTGTTTGGAAAATGTCATGGCATATTTTGGTCTCTTCCTTCTATATTACTCCCAACACATAAAAGGAGATCAGCTTACTAGGGATTGGAAATTAAACTGGGAATTAAAGCCATCTGTGGGACTGAAATTGGTGTAAATTTAGCACTGAATTCCACACATGCAGAATGAAACAATTACATTTAAAAAAACCCACCACAACGCAGTATCTAAAACCTATGTTGATTATTTCCAAGATAAACTACAGATACCTCTCTTCCTTGCATGTTAGATATTTTGCTGCTGCTCTTACTGTCAAGATGGATGATGTTGGTAATGCTCAGATGTGAACTTTGCCTTTCCTCAAAAGATACACAGAAGACATATCTTTCATCTTCCACTCTGAAAGAGATTTATGTAGAACCTAAATGCTATATAGGCTTCTACTTCTGTAAGACATAAATTTCACTGAATGCAAGATCTGTTGGAAAAGGTTGTCATTTGTTTACATGCTTATCAGAAAAAAACTAAATCTGAAGAAACCAACTGTCCCCTGATACATTGAGTATTTCACATGCCTGACATCATCCCTGGTACAGCACCACATACCTTGTTTGGCATCTATAAATATGAGAAAATGGACAAAAAGAATCATCCTAATTTTTAGTACAGGAAACACATGAAGAAATAAAATCCAGAGTCATTTATCTACTCTAATGGTTACCCTAAACAACTATAATTTTTAAAATTATTTTCATTAATGTTTAAGAGATCACAATTCTTCCTTATCTCACACCTCTAGTGTATACATGTTTTTAAACAGTATCTTTTATATTTAAAGTGTCCTTTTGAACAAAAATACTAGTTCTAAAAATGATTTATGAGAATTTTTGGGTCTGGTTCCCAATCCCATATGTGAAGAAAGCCATTTCTTTTAGCATAGGTAATCTGTAACACAGTTTAATGTTCACTCTTTATTCATAGTTCTATTCCTCTACTACCCATTTAAAGAACTGGTAAAAAAGCTTTTCAGACACAACTGTTCCTTTACACTGATTACTTTTGTATGTGAGAATCTGAAACATAGGAACAAAACTGTATTGAGCTGTTCAAGCACTCATGAAATATCACCTTCATGATTTTAAGATTTGCACCATGTGCTGTCATTCTATGGTGATCTTTTTTTAAAAGTACATTACATAAGTATCTTACTGTGTAGCTGGATACAGTGATATTTTAAAAAACCCAACCAAACAAAAACACCAAAACTAACCCCAAACTTGACAAAACAACTATGATATAATAAGCTTTTTAACCCACTATTTTATATTTTTAAGTTTCTGTTCAATTGCAGGACTAAACCTTCTGAGTAGTCTATAGTAAATATGAAATAATATTTTAGTAACAATGTCAGTCTCACAGCTGTTCTAAGTGAGAAGAAGTCTTGATTTATACTTAGCCCAGTATAGTCTTAAGTACAATATTTTGTAATTTACTTAAAATACTTGTGTGTATGGAGAGACACACTAAGTATTTCCTGTTGTAGGAATAGGACATAATGAACTCTGCATAGAAGTATCAGTGAGACAAGTGGAATTCACACTGGTTCCAATAAAGTAATAAACACCTGAAAACAATTTGATCTTATCCTCTCAGAAGTCTAAAGATAGTATAGTTTAAGACTATTTCTCCAGTAGAATGATAGATATTTTTACATATTTTTTTAGTTAATAAAGGGAGTTATCTTTGCCCTAGAAATTAAAGGTAGAGTTTTTGCTTCAAAGGACACAATATCAAAATCTTTTAATAGCTTGTTTAAAACTTTTCAGAAATATTATACACAAACATAATGAACTAGTACATTGAGTAGAGATGCCTAGGAAAATCTATGGAAGTATTTTCTGATGGGATGATATTGCAGGATTTTCCCCATGAAGTTCTTTGTGACTATTCCTAACCTACATATGCACAATTGTGATCCTGATTTCTGTTAAAAATAGTATTTTAAAGCACCGCCTAGTTGTCTACCAAACAAAAACTACTGTTTTTGACATAGTGCATCTACCAGATATGTTTATTTCCCACTGTTTACCCATTTCTTTTCAACTTCAGGACCTGAACTTTTAACAGCTATAAACTGATGTCAGCAGAATCACAACAGCTTGTGCCAACTGATGATTGTACCCTCTACACCAGTTCCCTCAGAGTAAGCAGTACAAATACATATTAATGACAAAAAATTGAATCTAGGCCATGTTGTAAAAACTATGGACTTTGTGCAGTTAGAACATTTTCTCACAACCCTCCTTACAGCTTTCCTTTTATTTCTTCTTACCATGTTATCTGAAGGATTTTTCCCCCCCTCCCTCAGTGACCTTATAGCAATGGTACCGACCATAACCTATTAAGGCAGCCCCCAAACCATCACTCTGAAGGAAAGATAATTCTTCAGGCCTAAGAAACCATTGCTGTTTTTCAATCAGAATAACTCTCCTGGCAAGCCATTTTCCCTTGGTATATACTGTATGCATTAAAAGATTACTGCATTATTGTCTTGCTGGAGAAATTGTCTTCCTCAACTATATAAAATGTGTTTTTCCTTCATGATAAATTTCTTTTGATGACTACATTTTTTTCTTTTCCTTATACTTACTCTATCAATGGAAGACACAAGCAATTAGATGAGCACACCATTTAGTCACCCAGTCACTTCATTCGTATTTCTAACAACCCAGCTTAGCCTCAAGTAGGGATGAAGAAAGTGAGTTGCATCACAGGTAATCTTTTTTGTGTGTGTTTGTGGGTTTGGTTTTTTATTTGTTTGTTGCTTGTGTTTTGTTTGGGTTTTTTTTTTTTCTGGATTTATTGTTGGGCATTTTGGTAGGTTTAGGTTTGGGGTGTTTTTATTTTGCGGGTTTTTTTGTGTGGTTTTGTTGGGCATTTTTTAATTGAAACAGATCAAACGGTGAAAAGTTTAACAGTACAAATTAGAAGGAAAATTTCCATCTGGGTGCATTCTGTAGACAGAATTGATTTAAACAGACTGCACTAGGAAGGAAGAGCACTTTTATTGCTTCCAAGAGGGGTTTTTTTTTGGTACAAATAGAGGACTGTATTAATGAAATGTTTGCAATTTGAGATTGGCACTGATAATGACGAAAATTAATGGATACAGAGATGCAAACTGTTAGTTAATAATATAGCTAGCAGTAATTACAGTATTTCAAGCAAATTTGTGAAACAAGATACAGTAAATCCTGACCAGATTCTAGTATAGAAACAAGAGTAGCTTATATTAAAAGAAATTTTTTAATACAGACAAATAATCAAACCCTCTAGCTATTAAATTACAATAGTGAAAAGTATAAATATAGATCATGCTATTAGGCAATCATTTCATGAAGTCTTACAAGAGAAATCCACAACACTGAAAAAAAATTCCAAATCAAAACAAACCCCCAAACAACAAACTATAGAGAGACAGCAAAGAAAAAAAAAAGACAATAGTTTATAGGAGATCACAGCTTTATGTTAATAATGTTTGCAATGATTTATTTTTTTTTTGGAAAAGCAAACAAAAGAAAACACAAACCTCCAAAGGGCTATTAGAAATGTTTCTATCCAATTCCTTTGGTTCATTTTACAGAAAAAACAAACAATTGAAACACCTGATCATTTAATCCCTCCCTCCTTTTCATTACTTTTGTTGTTCTGTTACCTTGTCTTTTGCTCCCTTATTATTTCCAATTTTCCATCCATTGTTTCCTCTGTTATTGTGCATGTGGTCCCTGTTAGGATGACATTTCTGATCCTCTCAAGAATCAAGTGCACATTCAGTACTAAACAAAACTGAGTTCTGGGCAATTAGATCAGCCTGTGAGCCCAGGCTTTTCATGGGAGTAGGCTGTACCAAAGCACCCAAGGCATCTATAGCATTGCTTTAAAAGCTATGGCAATCCCAAACTTAAGCATTCCACATGGGAGATTCATATGATTCACAAAGATTGAAAAAACCAACAAAGACAGAAAAATAACGGATTTTACATGCAACCTGTATGGGAGAATTATGAAGTCCTTAATAAACAAATAATAAAAAAATTAAATTCAAGTGATGCTATAATGTATGCTTAGATAAGGAAGCATTTGACATTTTAGGAGTCCTTAAGTAAATCAGAGTTTTATTGTAATGCCCCTAGAAGTGGTCCCTCACCCACTGGAAATTAAATACTCTACAAGGAGTATTAATCTGCTTCTCATGAGGACAGACCAACTATGGGGAATGAACTGCTTGGGAAATTAAGAATCACCTGTCTCATGTGCAATATGATTTCACTGATCACAAGTTCCCAAGCACCTATATCAAAGTAAAGATTTTATAAACTAAAGTCAATCACAAGAACACATATTTCAAAAGAAAAAAACTCCACTGGATTCGCTGCTGCTGACTCAAGAGGAAAAGATTGAAGTCTTATGATAACCATTAAATAACATTATATAACCTACCCTGAAATGTGCTTGAGTATCCTGCTGGGAGGTGATGTGTATGTTCTGTTCCATATGTCCATAACAAAATCCTGAGTAACTTATGCAACTAATCAAGATAGTATGAATGTTGAGATGTATATTACATTTTGATAGTTATAGTTAATTAAGAAATACATTACATTTACTACTGCTTCCTCACTGGATGCTATATATCCAACTCAGACTGCAAGATGAATTGTAAACTGGCTGCTATTATTCCCTTCTTGCAAAAGGACTAGTTTTACAAGTGTTTACTTAATTGTCAGCTGAACCTTCAAGTTTTAAAGTGGTCCATAAAGAGTCTAGAGAGCCTATTCACTATGTACCAACAAGATTTGACAGAAGAATAAGAACAGTAAGCAATAACCATGTACTCTCTTCTCCCACCTTTCTTTGAGTAGCATGTTGCATGAAAAAGGGAAGAGAAAGTGGCTACAGACAACGCTGACCCTGTCCTGCCTGGCACCAACACATGTAAGCAGAGTGGCTACGTGCAGGGGACTTGTTATTTGCCACTGCTTCCCAGAAAAGGCAGAAAATGACTGCCGACTAATTGTGCAATAATCTAACTCTGAACAGATATAATTACCTGATATCCCTTTGCATAGAGCTTCCAGAAAATCCACCATCTCTAACAACCATGGGTTTTATCCAGTTGCATGTTTGGAGGACTATTCTGATGTAAATTGTCCAACTATTTTCTAAGGTAAATTAAAATATTTTTTAAAATGAGTAGTTCAAAATGGACATTTTCCAAGACCTCTTCATGATTTTGCAATGTAACTTCTCACGCTGCAGTATATCCCATGAGATTGATTTGGCCCTATCTGCATGCATTATATTACATAGCACTACTGACTGTGACGGATGGGATGGACATGCTCTCCAGAGCTGCTGAAACATTAAGCAATCTGAGGTCAAATGCTGATATGAATTTTAAAAGACCTGCAGAAATGTTAACTGCCTTATTTTCAGCAGTGGCACAACAGCTGAAAAGAGCCATGTTTTCATCATTTTTTCATTTCATTGTTGAGCTACTTATAATGTGGAACTTCAAAGCCAATCATCATTAAATTTCCATCTGCATGGCAGTCTACCCAGTGTTTGTAGTCTTATTTACTACACCTCCATATTGGGCCGAAACAAAAAATTCTGTCCAAGTGCCCAAATTTTTTCAATTGTCTGCAGTATTATGCCAGGTTTGTTATGTGTCACCTCATTTCATTTATTGGTATTTACTGTCCTCCAGCTGTCAGCAACAATGCTCGTTTTCTACCTGCTAGCTGCCAAGCTGAATTTTTAAAGTTATGTATCTACATTTCACCCACACTGTTCTTCTCATCATTATTTGTAGCACCATCTCTAAACATGAAATCTAACCTTCAAATGTCATGCAATTATCCACAAAAGGGGACCTAAATAACTAAATGCAAGGTTCTTCAGTCATCTCTTCAGAGAGGGATTTGATTAAGTTTGACATGCCATGAAAATAATATTCAAGTGCACACAAAAATTAACACGCAGAAGAAAATATTTACTCTGTTCCCTCAATCAGGCTACAGCAGTGAACATTATTGTCAACAATATTGTGTTGTTTTATCTCTCTTTTTTCCTGTTTCCTTAAAGAAAGTTGAACTTGCAGTATTTCCAAAAGAAACAATCCCTCCACTACCTACAGCCATAATATTTATTTAACATTTTAAAACATCAGCATGACATACACAGAATACTAAAGGTAATTTAGAACATTAAACAAGAACAGAAATCACCACCGCCTTCAAGAAAAAAAATTAGTGAACAACAATATAATTTTACTGTATTTTGCTGCAAATTGTATTCAGAGACATGGAGGTGAGAAATCCTAGTGGAGTTTATATTTTGACCACTACCTGGTTCACTGCAGTTTGAAATTTATCATGGACTAAAACCAGAAACAGACCAACCAAAGCACCCCAGGCCTCGAGTCCAATTCAAAAATAGACATGTCTTCTCACCAATATGCTGTTGTACTGGTACATTGTGTAGTTGTAGGTACTGGTGATTGAAAGACAGAATAAAATAGATTTGCAGCTAGTATTTATTAGAACAACTGGCGGGCTGGTAAAAACCAAACATCATTTGGGACAAAGAATGCCAGGTTTGAAATAAACCCAAATGATCTTTCACAATTGAAGGAAGGTTGGTTTTTTTTGTTCCTTGGTACCTGTCTACTTCTATTAAGATATTATTTCTATCAGCAATCCTGGAATTACATATGTCTGACACATTAATAAATCTGTAAAGGTCAGAGCAATGCAGGGCCCAGAGCAGGCAAATTTGTCAAGGGGGACTTCATGAGATGTACAAACAGAATTTACCTTTTCTTTGAGTGCATGAGAATTGTGAAATGATACAGTAGTTTCTGCACAAATTTTGGGACTGGAATGCCTTATCAACGTTTGCAGACACAACCATTCACTAACTTTAATTCAGATTTAAAGAGATTAGGTGCCTTTGAATCCAGGGTCTGTCAAGTGAATTGCTTCAGGAGTCTGGCACTGGTGCACCTCGTGAATAGCTGAGAAGTATTGCTGAACTACCAAAACAAGGCAGAAAAATGCAAGATGAAAATGCAGTTCAAATAGAGGGGAAGGGTCACTGAAACAGTATTCACCAGCTCAGTGCAAGATTTTTATCTTCACGTGACTATGATCTCACTGTTTTGATATCATATACCTTTTAACCCTAAGTATTAGAGATTCTGTAACCCTGGGGAAAAGAAATGAGTGTGGCAAGTCAAAACTGAAATTGTATGGCTTCTGCTTGATTTATTGCTCATATTCAGACCCCCATGATTATGTCTGTAGTAATATTTCTTCCGAACTGTCACAGAAGATTGTAGTTTGGTTGAGGTATCCAGTATTGTAAGAAACTTTTGTCTTCTACTGCAATAGGTCTAGACTATCTCTATTTCAGTTCAAAAGTCATCCTGTTAAGACTGGCGTACATGGAACATTTCCTCTTGAAAAGCAGTGACATTTGTATGACAAAAAGGTTGTGATCAACAGTCCAACTTAGCCAATAGTCACATGAGAAGTGAAGATAAGATCGGGTCCAATGTAGTGAAAATACACCAGAACTATGAAGTACAACTGTGACAATACACTGCTAGCTCTCCAGAAATACTATGGGCAATTTGAAGATGATGGATCTGGGAGACTGAAACAGTGTTTCTGTGAAAGACTAATATAGTTTTAGGTTTCTAAGAAAATTGAAGTTTCAAAGCCTTTATAGACCAATTTATGAGGTAAGCTGCAGAAATGTAGTGAGAAGTTCATTATATTCATCATAGCAAAAGCACTTACTTGCACTGTTAAGGAATATTTTATTTTTTTGTAATTTTGGTATTTTTCCACCCCTTAAGAGCACTTGTTATATTTTAGATGTCTAATCTGAGAAGCTATGCAGATGAATACCTGAGTTCTTGCTTTTGTAAAGAAAGTGACAGCAAGTTTGCTTGGCAGTAACTAAAAAGTGAATACAAGTGAAGCTTTTCTGCATAATGTATGTGGCTTCAATCCTTCAACACTTTTGTCAGTGCAGGGGGTTCATTTCTTCTAAATTTGTGAAATTCGTACAAGCCAAGGTTGGGCATTCTATTAAATCATGCAAGATTAGCATCTCTGAGACAAAGAAGATTCTCTGGTCTCCTTGCTTCTTATTTAGAATGCACTCGGTGAAGTGTTCACATCCACTTGGTTCTAATTAACATACAAAGCACACCCATGGGGTACATACCATGAAATTGGTGGCAGACTTCTCACAGTTTTATCATCTTTTTTTCTTGTGTGTCTTACAGGCCAGTGACTAGCAGGCTTGTAGAACAGCTGTAAATACCACTGAACCATCAAGTATGAATATGCACTTTTTATAGTTTAAGCAAAGTGATATCCCTGTCCTGACATTTTCAAGAGTTTACTATGGTTATAGGTTAATTAATGAAGAAAATTTATAAACGTTCAAAGACATTTTCCACATTTAATCTTTGTCTCTATTTTTTACCCAAACAATTTGCAATGCATTGTCTCTCCCAGAGAAATCAGCTCCATTGCAGCCTCCATTTCACAGGCTGTAAACTGGGGATAGATCGTGTTTACCCATCACTTAAGTTTTCAGTCACAGATATCAAAGATATCATACCACAGATATCATAGAACTGCTACAAAATATGATTGCCAAGAAGAAAAGAAAGTAAGAAAAGTTGATAAACATTAATATTTAACAAGGATTCTCAGAGATTCTCTTTAATGGCTATGACAGTGTCTTAGACTTGGAAGCAGAGGTCACTATATTATCACAAAGCATGAGCTGAAATATATGCATCCAGATTTTATTCATATTTCCTGAAAACTTACAAAAAACCCCAGTTTTTCCCATGTGGAAATATTACATTTATTAACTTATTATTTTTTAATCTTTCTTAAGATTACATCATTAATAATGTCTTTTTTATTACTTAGAATAACTCTGAACTAGAATATATTGTGAATGAATTTCTGTGGAGAAACAGATTCATCATATGCTCTTGGACAGCACTCTTTTAAGACTCTAGCCTCTAGACTACTGTGATGAAGAAATCTTTTAGTTTGGGGAATTTTTTGTTTGTTTGGGAGATTTTGCTTGGTTTTTTGTTTCTTTGAATTTTTTTTAATTCTGCTGACAATGTTAACCAGGCTTAGAGTGAGAAAGCAGGAAAGAAAATTAGTAACAGAAGAATAAAGGTGATCAGTGTTACAGAGTACTATAAAAACGGTGAGACTTTATGAAGCTAGCATTATATTTTAGGTTGTCTTGAAGAGGTACAGTTCCTGCCATGTTTGGTACCACCTCATAAGAGTTTGGGTTTTTTCCCCCATTAGGAAGATAGACACTTGGATAAAAAATAAGTACAGTTTTGTTTTCATACAGACACTTGATTTGGATTCTTCATGGTAAACTTAGAATAAAACACAAAAAATATAATTCTGGAGGAGAGATGACAATCTCACTGAAAGGAGGACTTTGTACTCAGAAACTCCCCTTACAACTGACAGAGCTGATCATCATCATTAACCACTGAGGGATCTTTACACAGATAAGAACTTTGCTTAGATAAAGTGATTCTTAAGTGCCCAAAACAATGTGCCATCTCTAGGGTAACTGCATTTGTTACCACCAGAAGGACTGAGACAATAGAGGGGAGAGAGGAGGGAAGAAACTGTCCGGTGTGGTCTCAGCCTTTATTCATTTAAAAGTCTTCTGTGACTTTACTCGATTTACAAACCAGCTTGAGTGCTGAAATTTCTCCCTAAGGCATCATACTAGTTGTCCACTAGATGCTCAAATTTAATAGCAAATATTGTCTCCCATCACTGAGCAACTCAGCTATTGCCTCTCACATTGTCCTAGCACCAAAGTATCTTTCATATAACAGAGTCTTCCTAAAGGGCTGAGTCCTCAGAAGTCAGTCATGAAATAAAGTAAGTTTACAGCCGTAATGCAACAATTGCTGTGTCATTTTGAAATTATCCTAATCCTGAGAAAATATCATGCATATATTCAGCTATTTCTTCACTTGCCTCAGAAAAGCTCAAAAATTCTCACTTATAATGGAATTGCAAGTTTTTCCATTGTGATTTGTTAGATGACAACATGATAACATGAAATAGCCCTCAACTTGCATTACAGTATGACTCATACCTGTAAGAATCAAATGACAAGCACTACAGGAAAAAGATCAAGGATATAAGCTACACTTTGCTTTTAGTGCACTTAATATGTGGAAAAGCCACAGCAACATCAGTGGTCCAGAAGTCTGTGATCTATGATGATATATCCAAATTTACAGTCCTTGATAGACTTGTCTTTAAGTAATCTAGTAATTTTTAACTCATTTAATAGCTTGGCATCTTCCAATGTTGGATTTTACTAGTTTTATTAATTAGCTACACATAGGAAAGAATACAAGTTTTTCCTTGTTCTGATTCAACTACTGAATAATTTTCAACTAATAAATTACAGAAAAAAAATATGGATTTGATTAAGAGACAAAATTAAATCCTGTTCTCTCTTAAGCTTTCTTTACTCTCTTGCCAGCAAAGATTCAATACATTCCAGTAGTAATATGGGGTTCCTTTTCTTGTCAGGTATAAAGTTGGACATTTTGTAATTTCATTGGTCCCTAAACTCCTAAACTGTTGCACTAAACAACACAGTTTCAGTCTGTAATAAGATGTACAGGAGATGATGTATTATCAAACTAAGGGTCTACATTGCATGGTCTTAAGTAATTACACCCAGTATTTTTCTAAATTCTTCTTATGGCATTTAGGTTTGCTATCAAAATAGCCCAAGCTTTAGGATTTGAAAGCAATCTTTCCTAAAATTTAGGAACACATATCTTGAGGTGGGTGAACTTCCCTCAATTATATGTCCGAGCTGCAAGAGATGAGAGTTTGAAGAGGATATTGATTTTCTTCAAATTACTGTGGTGATGACTGATATGAAGAATTTGAGGTCAGTTTTCTACATTTCATTCTCTGCAGTTATTCTCCCCTAGAAGTCATCTTATTTAAGGCAGAATATTAAAGTGGAAAGAGTAATACTTTGAGCAGAATGAGCCTTACTTTCCAGTAACCCCAAGTTCACTAACACTGCTGTAATAAGCCATGTTACATTTCACATCCTTTTGCTATGCAAATTAAATCCTTGTACAATTGTATCCACTATTTCAATATGTCAGAGGGTTGGCTCTGTATCACACACAGATTAGAGGTGTGCCATGTCCACTTTGAGAGTGGTGGCATTCTGACTACTGCTTACCACAGGGGGCCCTGCAGAGGTTTGCAAAATGGAAGCCTTAAGAGAACATCTCAATGAATCCCATTAAATGAAAGGGCTCCTTTAAAAAAAAAAAAAAGTTATACTCTAAAATTCAACATTAATTTAGGGGACAAACCAGGGTGAATTTCCAGGTCTTGCTCTCCAGGGGATGGATTCTGGAGCTGTAGAGAGACCGAAGGAAGACTCTGAAGTTGTGAGCTCACTGAACACTGTGAGGGTATCAGACATATTACTATATCAAGCTTGTCTTAACTAAAGGGACCACAACAGCTGCAATTCAGACCTCGTCTGTAATAAAAAAGATGTACAGATCACTCCACCTACTAGGCAATGCGATCATAACGGTGTTATTTTTATATGTAAACTAAAGACTAATATATTTGTGTTTTCCCCTGAAAGAGATGTACCTACTTCTGTATAATAAAACCTGACCTTCAGCTTTGAAACCACTCCGGTGCAGGCTACAGTGCTCTGATGTCAACTGTGGAAAACACAGGACTCAGAGTTCACCCTGTGCATATGCAAGTGCATATATCTGCATATTCACAGCTCTGTACATCTCTGCAAGTGAATTTCTCTTGTTGAGCTTAGCGCATACATTTCCTTCCACACACAAGTCAGATCTATAATTTAAGGAAACTTTTTTTTTCATTTCCTGTTCACACAACAGATGACATGAAAAATTAGTTCTGTGGCAGCTGAGCACCCTGCCAGCACTTTGATTTGTCACAATAAATAAGACTTATGTAAAGCCTAATACATTAAGTTGATGTCAGTTGCTGAGAAAGAGAGTTAGAGAGCTCCCTCCAGAACACTAGATAGTATTTGCATGTTTGGATGCTATTTTGTAAGTACAGAGCTTTTTCAAGCTTCTAAGTGGGGACTGAAATCAGTTCATATTTTCCAGAAGAAAATTGTTTAAGCCATGACAGTGTATCACTTAAAAACTGCTTTAAGAAGGGATGGGGAACATGTATTAATGGTCTATATGTTGACTTCAATATGCTTGGAGCTGCATTGAAATGAGCATGAAAAACATGCCCGTTACCCAAACAAAGTTGAACTTCTGCCCCTTGTCCTGACCTATCACTTTTGCCACTGTCATATGTGGCACTGTTCTTTTGCTTTTGTGCATTTTGAGATTACAAAGGTGTTTGTATAACCTAAAACTTTTTGGGTTTTTGAGGTGAAAGAATTTGGAATAAGTTTAGCATCCCTGAAAGAGACAAAACCAGCAGAAGTTCATAGGCCACAACAGAAACTAACTCATTTCAGCTGCTGAAAGCACTTCTCAAGACCTAAAAGGATCACTTGTTAAGTATTGTTTTGAAATTGCTGATTTTGTTTTGTAAATTTAGAGTTCTTTGAAGTTGTCATTAAACTACTTCTAAGAAACGCCTCTAACTGATAATACTTCCAAGGAAGATTTCATAAATAACTATTTGCATTTCTAGCGTTAAACTTTGAATTTTTATGTTGGCATGAATCAGATTTAAAAGAAAAAAAAAATTGAAATGTTAACTGAATTTTAGAAGGGTCAATGTATTAAGCAGTAGATCATCCAGAAGATCAAAGCTTACTCTTGAAGCTCACCGAAAGATTTTAAAAGCTCAGAGATTTTTGCCTCAGTCTGGATTTGTAGATGATTTCCTATGCAAATGATGATCATTAGCTGATGATTAAGGAAAGGCATTTCAGGGCTATTGCTATTCTGCCAGTTTCTTTTAGTAAGAACAGAAATAAGAACTGCTGCCTATTGGGGTTGCTTTCAGGAAAGTCTTCTTTTTGTTACATACCACAAAGCATAAGTAAGTAAAATAAGGAAAATTCTACCAAGAAGTTATTCAAATGCATCAGTGAAATAACCAGAGGACTAAAATTGGTCTGATGATTTTGGAACTAGAAATTAAAATTTGAAGATCAAGTTTTTCCTTTATTAATGGCTAAGATCCTTCATAAGCAATTAGCAACATGATTCCATATGACATGAAAGGGAATTTACTATTATTCCAGTAGAAATGGAAAGTTCTTGAAAATGAAACAACTCAAGGAAAATATTTTTAGTGAAATGAAAATTCCTCTTGATTAATATAAACTGTTTTGATGAAGTGTATATCTGATAAATTTGACTTTGAGGTTTCTGCAAACATTGCATATTTTTTTTATTTTCCAGTTTGACTCACATATTTGCTTTTCATTCACCCCAGATATTATACAAAATACAGCTCTGCATTTCTGCATTGCTCCATCTCTGCATAGACTTAATATGTTAACTTTGATAACCATTTCAGATCCACAGTTTCAGAAAATATTCTAGGCATTTAAGGACCAACACCGTGAACACAGTGAAAAAAGTTAAGAAAACTGAGTAATAATTAGATCAAAGAAAATACCAAGAGCATAGCATAGTGAACAACCACATTGTTAAGAGGTACAAAGAAAGTGCATACTTGGTGAACAGTTTAGCTTTTTGCAAGGAAAACCCAAACAAACTAAACCAAAGATGTAAGGGAACGCACATCAATTATTTCATATGCAACTGCCAATGGAAACCACCAAATAGCAAAACTTGAATGTCCACTTGCTGTTCCAGCTTGCAAGTAGACATAGTTTGGATAATAGATTCTAAAAACGTCAACAGGCAAAACAGATAAATTTGCAATCTTCACAAGATCAAGAACAAATGTGAGGTTTGTTTACATTTTCTAGCCACCATATTAAGAGTTCTCAGCAACTGAAATGAGATAGCTGGCATAAACTGATGGTGCTTTGCCCAAGCCAGCTGTGTTGATTTGAACACACTGAGCTTCTGCCCCATTGTTTTATCAATCAATCAAATTTTATAGTATATTTCTGCCACCTTGATGAGGCAGGACTCCAGTCAAGTTACACTCCATTAAATAAATGCCATCCATACTCAGTTAAACCAAGCCATTACTGGTCCTTCACCAAAAAATTACAATATACTACACAGACCAAAAAAACTACCCCATACTGGAAACTACTTAGGTTTGCATAAGATACAACCTGACTCAAGAAGAACATCTCTATAGTAACCACGGGCTTGTTTATTTGCTAGTTTAGCACTAAACCAACACTGATCTTTTGTTAGTTGATGTAAACCAGGCCCTCAATGCAAAGAGAGCTGATAAAAGTGCCACTTACTCCTTGCAGTGAAAGTTTCCTAAACAGCTGCACTTTATTTACTTTTATCTGTATTTCTGAAGCTGTATCACTGGAGAAAAACCTTAAGCTTAGAAATGTCCAGAAAAGCTCATCTTGGATATGGAGTTCTTAAACTGTAGCTAGTTCATGAGAGTTTGCTTCAGAGAACAAATACACAAGTAGGCACATGCAGCCAGGAACATTTGCATGTGCCCAAGCAGATGGGGACATAAATATTTGTGTATACATTTACCCCAAAACTCTATGAAGTAGAGGAGTATTATCCTCACTTCACAAATGAGAAGCAAGGAGAGGTAAAGATAAAGGACAGTTTCCTTGTCCATTACTTGTGCTCATTTAAGACATTTTGACAGCCTGACTTAGGTATTGTAAGAATTCATAAAGCTGATTGATCCCCAGAAAGTCAGCCAAGCTCCTTGGCAGTGATAATGAGGCCTCCTGTCCAGGGTTTTCATCACAAAACCAGTGTTAATCTCTTTTTAGGCCAAAGAGAAACTGTTGCATCTCCACAGGAAAAAAAAAAAAAGGTATACTGGATTTCATAAGGAACATCAGCAATGCAATGTTCTGAACTCTTTCAGTAATGCCACAGATCCATTGCCATTTTGCAGATTTCACAGCTAATCAATACAATTGCACTCTCCAAGGAAATTAAAATTTACCTTGGAAACTGAGTCAATAAAAAATTGTCATTTTGCACCTTGTGACAAAAGGTTTGTCCATTTCAGATTTTCTGAAAAAACACTAAACACAACACAGCAAAAATATTGTCACCTAAACCACTGAGAAACGAGATCTTTTAGGAAAGGCTTCACAAATAATTTGTGAGTGACCAGAGTGGTTTAAAGAAGAAGTTATAGTTAGGTCTTCAATATGCTATTTTCATAAACCAAGGACCACCATAATAAAGAGGAATGTGATGAAAAGAGTAATAATAAGCACTTAGATTCAATTTCACATACACGGGAGACAGTGTTTTGAGTCTATATGACGGAACATTTAATTCAACGATTACTGAAGAAGGCAGCTTACAAAGAATAGCTTCTGAACATAATTTTCTCTTTTTTTTTTTGCATCTATCTACAAATACTTTGTAGACTTGGGAATACATACGTGTTTCAAAAAGTTTTAAAATACCAGTGATTCCTATCAGTAAAATATGTAACTTCAATTTCATCAGCATTAACATTATCAGTCTAAAGGTGGCTAAGAAAGCATTTTCAATACTATAAAAAGAGGTAGGATATATGCACAGTAATAATACATGATGATAATATTCTTTAGACATTGTGCATAGATCTGGATAAAGACAAACATTTTGTTGACTTTCCAGGTCCCACAGTCATGCAATTATTTCAGAATGAAAGCTCTTGTATATACAAATATATACAAGCACAGGGAGAATTTTAAGCCTGACATGTCTTAACAGAATGGCCAGAGCTTGATTCCTCAAACACCATGATAGCAAGCCAGCTTGTCTAGGCATTGTATCAGACATGAACCCTAACAACCTCGCTCCTAACACCATGCAAAGACCCTGCAGCCACCATCCAGGTATAGCACAGTCATAGCTGCTCAAGCCTTCCCTGTAAACTTCAGACTTTTCAACATGAAAACTCTGCCTTATCTAGTTTTCAGAGATCAGTCATCTCTTTCTCTTCAACTAAAAAGAGCACACACTTTTTCTCCTGTCTCATCTAATTATTACAACAAGCATTTGGTCTGCCATGCAATGTGAGCAAGACCACAGGGATTCTGTGTTGTGTATGCTTAGTGTCTCTATTGCCTTAACATCAAATTGCTGTGCACTGAGAGTACACTTATGTAAGTGTGTGCAGTCTTTATTTGATCAGCAAGCAATAAAGTATAAGAAGTCTATAAAAGAAGCAAAATTGGAAGCTCATACCATCAAACAAAGTATAGGAATGTGTGAGGATTGTTTCTCATCACTAGAAAGTTAGCTACAGATTATGAAGCTAGAATACACAAAGCTACTTTGAAAATAAAGTGAGATGGATTAATTTGTAGATTCATGCCTCAGTGTCCTACTTTAAGTATTTTGGTTTTCTTAGTATTAATATGCAAAAAATAGCTAGCAAGGGCTTTAAGAAGGCTTTCTACCTATATCTCACAAACATAATTATTCAATACATAGTCTTATCAGCAACTACCCACACAAAACAAAATAGAACACTGAAATTCCTCTCTGTATCCAATCAATACTCTCTCAAAGACTTATTTTTCATATAAACAAATGTACTTATCACAACTGTTACCTCAAACAATTCAGAAACAAATACAATTAAAGATAAATTCTCTTACCACAAACCCAAGCCAACCTGGACAAAAGCTCCCCCACTTTGGAGAGAACTTTTTATTCTCTCCGTTACATGAGACAGCTGTTCTTGGGCTAGTAACAAGGCACAGGTGTATTTGTGTCCCATCACCTTAATGCCTCCTGCTTTAATATGAAGCCTTCACATGGAAAAGGAGTTTGGTTTTATTTTGGAGTTGCCTAATTAACTGAAGTCCTGGGAAAGAAATGCTTCCTGCAAATACTGTAGTCTATATGCATCTGTTGGATGAGCTCTGCTGTGAAATGTTTTGCTGTTGTGCACTCTTAAGAAACAGGAGTCAGCTTGGAAATCGCCTGCAGTGGCAGAAATAGAGGAGATTCCAGTGTGATGAGCAGGGATCATACACTGCTGCCCTTACTGCATTATCATTTGCTCTGGGTGAGAAAAATAAAAAGCAGAAAAACATGTTTTCTACTAGGATTTGTATTGTTGTAAGACACTTTGAGGATAAACTGTGCTATTTCCTACAAGCGTTCAGCCACATTAGTGAGGGTTTTAAACTGTAGTATTTAGCAAACTGCTGGTTTGGGCAGGAGACATAAAAATCCTGTGTTTAGTTCATGGCTAAAACAGCTATTTACAAGAAGGCATTTGAGTCATGGAATCACAGAATGGCCCTGGATGAGATTTTTAAAGAAGGATTAAGACAACTCAAGAACAATCTGCCTCGTCCCACTCAGCGGACAACGAGGGAGGCGAACCTTTGTGATCCCCTGACAGAGGCTGGCCCTGCGCGGCAGGGCGGCGGAGTCACAACAATGACTCCGAGGAACAAAACCAAAACAGTTTATTAGTTCTCCCTAAGAGAACAATCAACAAACAGTACGGATAATAGTGTTAATCTTTGTAGGCGATTATTTTACGGCGCGACTAAATTTTGAGGAAGAAAGAGTTATTAGAAAAGAGGGGGAGTGAGGGAGTGAGTAAGAGAGATAGAGAGTAAGATAAAGAGAAAAGGTTATCACCTGAGAGACGTCTCACTGAACCCAAGTCCTCAGTTCTTGGGTGGTGGGTGCACACTGATCAGTATTTTTCTGTCCCTTTTATACCCTTGAGGTATCTGGGTGGCATTCCCAACTTCCACAGGAAGCGGCCTTGATTTGCATGAGCTCCATGAGCTGGCAGTCGTGTGGCGCCACCTCCCCCATGGCGCAGACAGCAGGAGCCCTTCACTGAAGACAGAGTCCCACCTCTGCAGAACCTCTCTCTTCCTTTTGTTAAAGCCTATCTGCAAGGAGCCAAAGGGGGGGACACAGGGACATTAAAAGCAATCAACACCTCTCCCTTCCAGACAGGGCTTTCCAGGCCTTATCACCACACAAGGTTTGAGGCACACAATAGCCAGGCTCTTACACAATCCAAGTAATAGCAGGCTATGGAAACATAAGATTACTATTCTTTCTGTACAGAATGAAACATGATTTTCATGAGAGAAAAAAACCACAATCATATTAAAGATGCTATTGCAAACGTATTCACAACGGCCAAACTAAGTATGTGCTGACAGTCTAATGTCACAATGTTTGCTCATGCAAACGTTGTACCATTTTTATAATGGAAAGCTGAGGCGAAGGGGATTGCAGAGAGTAATTTTGCCCTAGTTTTTCATTTGGAATGTGATCTAGATACACACATATCACTATGAGTTACTATTTATGGTTTCTGATTCCAAGGAGGGACTATTTCTACACTACAGATATTTTCTTAAATATATAAGTGACAGAGAACTTTAGCAGATATTCTAATTATTCTTACTAATGAGTAAAAGATGTTGTTAGTGCATGAGCAGAGGATAGTTCATTCCAATATTATATACTGCAGAAAACCCACTGCCTCCCCCCAATAGACTCACAGTTCCCAGAAATTACACAATAAACTTGATTTAGTTTTCATTTTTTATATTACTTATAATTTTGATTCCTTTTTTCGTATTTATCTGAGAGAGAAAGGAAGGGGAGAAGTAGAGGGTAAGGGATCAGAAATGTAAATCGTTTAGGTAAAAATTGTGGTTTTCTACAAGTTTTCATTATAAAGTGAAACATTTTTACAATAAAAATATTTCATAAATATTTATGATATTAAAACCATAAAAATGCTTGACCAGTTCAAGCTATAACTGGTTTTCTCTTAAGTAATGGCACACACAAATATGTCAAGTAACTGACAATACTGTATTATTTATCACATCCTTTCACATCTGGGGATAACAAGGAGATGAGTGGTTACAAAAATGGAGCTGTCAGGAACAAGTTGTGTCAGACCAGCCTAATTTCCTTTAATATTCTTTATTGGCCTAGAGGCTTTGTGATTAGTGGAGAACTAGAAGACTCAGATGTTGTAAGTTCTATTGAGCGTGTCCCAGAAAACATTCTCATAAAAGGGAGAGGTAAACTTGGACTAGACAATATTAGTGAGATGCATAACGGCATCCATGTTTCGCAGCTAAAAGGGAAGGATGTATCGAATTGGACTTGTCAGAGCTCTGCAGTGGGTCCAGTCATGTGCAGTGAAAGGAGTGTACATTTCTAGAGTGCAAGGAGGACTTTCAGTATACGGAAGAGGCTAATAAGGATTTCAGTACATGGAAGATTCATCTTGACAAGCTGGAGAAACAGATTGAAAAGATAGGATGTGATTTCCCAGGGACAAGTAGAATGTGCCACACTTAGGTGTAATAAATTTCAGAGAACCTGGAGGAGGAACAATAGTCCAGTAGCAGTTCTGTAGAAAACAGTCTGTGGTTTTAGTGAATTGCAAGCTGAATATGAGTCAATGATGCAATGCCGTTGCACTAAAATACCCCTCATCCTGGGGTGTAGATATCAGGACACAGCCTGTCATTCTTCACCTGGTACTAGACTTGCCTCAGCAGGATAGCTGTGCCCTGTGCAAGCATTGCACTTCAGGAAGAATCCAGAGGAAGAGAGCATCCAAGGGAGGGCAACAGAAACAGTGAGGGGTCTAGGAAACCTGTAGGGAAGGGCTAAAAAACAGGGATTGAGAATATAAAGTGAAAAATGGTAAGAAGCATGAAGTATACAAAAGCCTGTTTGAAAAGGAGTACAGTGTTTTCTCTAGATATGTGGATGGTTCAACTGCAAGGAGAAAAGTTCAGGTTAGACATCCAAAATGCCCTTTGGTGAAGAACAGAGATCTGTTCAGAATAGATTGCCTCTTTTAAAGTTTGAAGTCTCCATATACACAAAAAGGTTTGATACATTACTCACAAGGTTGTCACATGTTCTTCTAATCCCATTCTGAATAAAAGGGATGTCTTACTGCTCTCTTAATCTATTTTTCTGTAATAGGTTTAGCAGTGCTCTGAAAATGGCACACATATGCTGAGATGGTACATGAAAGAAATGCAGTTGAATGATGACTTTCAGAAGTGGGTTTAAACTTACATGTGAAAATGCATCAGAACCAGGCAAAAATTGGACATAAAAAACCAACCAACCAACAAACCACAGCAATAAAAAAATAAATTAAAAAAAGTTCCATAAGAATCTTTAATATTTCTATTCTAAGGAAAAGCTTAAAAGCGTCATCATGCTCTCTGGTTTTGAAACTCTCCTTGGGGGGAATCCTACAGAAGCAGGATTCAAAGGAGCAGAGAACCTGCCATTATATTTCCTCTTCACCAGGAAGCTAAAGCCCCTGGTCACAGTTAATGTTGTCTGTAAAGCAGGATGAGAAGATGGATTCCAGCCAACAGAAGCAACAGTGGGGAATTTTCTTTCACTATGTTTCTAACATTTTTGCAAAAAAAAGAATATGATCTTATAGCACAGAAATGCCTTCTCAGTGAATGAATCAGAGACATGCTAATAGAAGGGAGAGCTTCTGTTTGTACACAGATATCTCTTAGTCAGTAATGATGTGAAAGCAAGTACAGAACTGTTCATGGCGATTAAATGGGAGTTTGTTGAAATATGATAATTTTTAAACTGTGGCTGAGTCTGGCAGGGACTTTTAAAGCAGGATTCCAGCCAACATCTGAAAAAGTGCATATCAAGCAGCCTTGGGCTTTTAATTTAATTTATATTAACCAGCCTACTTGGAGTTTTCAAATTGATTCACCAGCACTGTTTGAACATTCTGTGACAGAAGCAATGCATATTAAAGTAGCTAAAGTTCTCCTTTCAGCATGCCTAATTAACTGTATTTTTGTCACAGACAGTATCAAAATATTGGACTATATATATGCATTATGAATACTAGACAGTGAATTTTAGAGAAAAAACTGTTGTGATTATTTGAGCAAAATTCCTGATTTGGCTATGATGATATTGGTATCTTCTCTTTTCATGGTTCTATTCCAATCATGTCAATAAAATGATAGAAAGTTCTTAATTCTTATAAATATCTGTGGTCATGTTTGTATTTAAATAAAAATAATTCCATAACAATCTTGAAAATACTGAGAAGATCAAAAATCATCAAATCAGTGATACCATCAGAGAAATTCAGGTTGCAGATAACTGCTGAATGATGAATACTACAAATAAGGCCAGCAAATATTATGTATGGTACTATGTTGCTTGAGCATTTTTGAAAAAGAAACATATTTATAACATTCTGAAAACTACCTACATATAAGAGGAGTTAAACATTCAGAATAACATGCTTGCTGTGAATAATTTGTCCAGTTTAAATATTCACTCTTACATACAGTAGAATTGAATTACTTATATCTATGCAACCATAATTGTCAGAGTATTTCAATTCTGTTTTCTGCCACAGGTTTTTGTATGACCTTGAGCAAGTTATACAGATTCTTTGTGCATTGGTCCTCCCCTCTGAAAAACAGCAATGAAAAAACTGACAGAATTGTGAGGATGAATATCTTCAGATGCATACAAGTGACATTTTATCAGCAGGGGCACTTAAGTAACCTGTGCAGAGCCTTTTAGGAACATCCTGAACAGTATAGGACCTTGCAGCATATTGCTGCTATTTACATGTAGATAAGCAGAATCATGCTGAATTATGATCCAATGGATTTAAAACCATCCCCCAATCCATCCCTCAAGGTGGAGTGTACAATGAATTTGGCCTTAAGGCCGATCTTTTATAGTACGGCCAGCCTCTGCTTCTGCAGGGTTGATACATACTACTATGGCAAACATAAGGACAACACTATTTTATTGGCTCATGTAATATAGTAATAATTAGGCTGTTAGAATTTTATACAAAGCAGTCAGTACATTTGTTTCATCAGATTAAGTTTAAGCAAGTTTCATATCTCATTATAACAACCTTGTATTTTCTCAGTTTTCTTTTCAACCTGTTGTGCTGACACAGGTTTTTTATGAAAAAAAAAAAAAGACGTGGTGAGAATTAAATCCTCGAGGCCTTCATATTAACCTGCAGAAAAGGTCATTTAGTTCATAAGAGAAACAAAATACATCCAAAGAGCATGAAGAAAGGATCATACTGCCCACAAGCTGCAAATAAATGTAGCCCTACTTAATGCAGCACTCGCAGGAAGAGTTAAACAGGCACAGTTGCCACTTTGTTCCTGCACACATCACTTGGGCTGCAAGGAAATCAGTATTGTGACAGATCATTTATATTAATACAATGCACCTGCCAAATTATTTATACACCATAAGCATCAGCCTAGAGAAAATGCACTCTGGGAACTTCATTGGTAGAGAAGAGAGGCTTCGCTGGGAGGAAGGCATGTTAAAATAGTGCAGGAATTTGATCTCAGATATACTATTGTAAATACAGAGTGATGCCATTGAAGCCTGTAGACTTAGTCTGGATTCACACCAGTGAAAAAAAGACAGCAGAAAAAGCATAAAATTGCAGCACAAAATGATAAGTCACTGACAAGAAAATTGGAAAGAGAAATACAAGTTAGTGTTAGATTCATCTACTATTCTATGTGTTTCTCCTGGAATAGCTAAGCTTCTCTACCATGCATTTTTTAACTGTAATTAGTGATTTTCTCATCTCTAAGTACACATTAATTCTAAATTATGGAGTATTGCTAAAGTTAGAAAACCTAAATAACATCTACAGTTTAAACCATCATGTTTTCACAAGTACTAAAGCCACAGAAATATTTTGGTAAACATTAATTGCTTCCACTAACATTTTGTTTGATTATTAAATAGCTTTTATATTATATTTCCTGCTTTAGAGTAGGTTCCCAAATTCAAATGTCAATCCTTATTAGTAATCGACTTCAAAACTGCTCCATATATTGTCCTTCAAAATTTATATCTTAATCTCAGTATTTTGAATTTCATGTGCTCATATTTAGTTTCTTAATGAGAGAGGTTTTTCAGTGCTGACACAAAGAGGGATTTAGAGGAAACATGTTTTATTCAACATAGAACATTTAATTTACTGTGTGTTTGAGCTGAAGGTCATTAATGTTTATTGGGTTTTTTTTCAGCTGATTGCACTTCAGATCAGGCCCTCTGTTATTGTATCTCTGTCATCGTTGTCTGTTTACTTATGATTTCTTAAGGATCACGTGCTAAAGTATGATCCAATTTCCTCACACTTAAATCAACCGGCACACATGATTGCCGGTCAACATTATTCTTTTAGCTTCCTTACTTTAAATTATGTTGTACGAAAGTATAGAAGGAGCACTTAAAATTACTCTCTATACTCAAACAGTTAATCAGTAATCAATTAATTAATTCAAGGACTGGGTTTTTTTCCAACCCAGCTATCTGTTTGGTTTTTTTTCAAACTAACACTGCATAACAGAAAATAATCTTGCACATTAAGAAACACAGAGAGGCTGACAATACAGTGCACACTTTTCCAGGATCCCTATCTTGAATGACTACCTAAATGGTAGTATTCTCTTTTTACCTTTTAAGTAGAAATTGATAGACACATGTAGTTTATAAAACATAAACAATATAAATGAGATTAACTCTTCTATTCTCACAAGGGAAGTAAGCATGAAAAATGTCTGTGTAATATCAATAGGAAAATATTTATCCGTAATCTACCTACTTGAATCAAAGGAAAAGATTGTCATGCTAATACACCCTTTTTACCATACCCTTCTTCAAAATGTGATCTGTCATTTCTGATTGTTTGTGCGGCACAACACTGAAATATTCTGATCAACCAGTCTACAACATCTCCACTGAATTTTTCTTGAGAGACAGAACTGCTTGAAATATAACTATCTGGGGATGTTTTTATCATTATTGTTTTTAACCAGAGAGAATTGTATGCTAAAAACATATGCTTAAAAAATTCTAAGTTTTGTTGTGAAAAAAAAAACAGGAAACCACATACACCGCAAAAGACTTGGTAAACTGTGAACACTTGTTCATTTCGTGAGCAAAATCAAGTTGATGACAAGATCCAGGGGTCACGAATGCTTAACTGAGGCAACTAATGAACACCCTCTGGAATGGATGGGTGAGATCTGAAAGATCCTACAGGGCACCAAACCACCCAGTCTATAGATTTGTACATAGAATGGATCCACAGAGCTGATAATCCAGGGCTACAAGAACTCCACGCTGCCCTTAACTCCATATGGAGCTACTGAAGGGTACGGTGAAGCTAATCCTGCTATTGTGCCACCTGCATCCTAATTTTCTTTTTAAAAGGATGAATGAGCATCAATATACTTTAGAAAACCTTCCTGAAGAACAAGCGTGATTGTCTTCAGCATAGGACATTCCCGTCATTGTTACTAATCAATACATGTGTGTGTTGTGATAAGAATTTAGCCTGTAATATGCATTTACTCCTGCTTCCCTTGATTCTTTTCTTGGCCTCATGCTCATCTTCTAAGATGTTTTCACAAACCAAAGATACTTGAACTGTGGCTGCTTAAAAATAGGATGTCCTTGCACAGAAGATATCTTTGCATATTTATAGACTTATTCCTATTCAGTTATTTTAAGTAAGACAAAGTTAACCCGTTCTGTTATAATCAGAGTTGAATAATTTAATCAGTTGTGGGAAAGGGATGGGATATTTTTCTGACTTTTATATAATTTATGCACAAAATTGCCAGGTTAGACAGATCAGTAGATTCTTAGTTCTTACTCGGCTGTGAAGTCTGCAACTGTTTTAGACTTTGAGAAGGACTAGTGCAAAGAGAAGTTTGTCTCTGTTTTCCAGTTGTCTAATAAAAGGTATTAACTCTACAACCTTGACTTGCCTCTGACCCTAAACCACCACTTCCTTAGTAAAGTTTTATTTCAATATGAAATCATTCATTCATTCATTCATTCACCATTCCTTCATTCATTTATTTCACTCAGAATTTTTAAGAGCACTTTTAGGTAAAAAAATGACTCGGTATCTTATGTCCCTGCAACCCAGGGGACAGAAGATGGGACAGCCATCAGACAGAGAGGAAAGTGTGCTAAGTTTCACAGTTCAAAGCCCACAGTTTCCCAGTTCATAGTCCCTTTATTTGTGTTTGTAATGATAGCCACAATACACATTTATGATCCCAATGTGAATTTAACATAGCATCTTGAGCAGACATACTTACAGATGAGGGGTTGTTCATACGTTTTATTTCCAATAGTGATAGTTATTACTAAAGAATGGGTCAGCTTTGAATTTTAACAGTTACTGCTTTAAGAGGGAATTATTTATATGCTTATTTTCCACTAAAACTGCCAACAGTGATGTTTATTTGATATGCATTATTTTGCCTTCAGTAATAGTAGAAGAGATTCAGATATTAGGATTTTTTGAAAAACCACAGATTTCTGTTGTCATGGTACCACTTATTTTCCTGTCTGATCCTTATGATATGAAAGCATGAAAATTGCAGGAAAATTATTTGCTTTGTCTGTATTTGGAGAACATTTAAAAAACTCATTAGCTTCATTAGGTCATCATTATTAAATAGGAAAAAGACCTTCAGTCAGAGTAGCTCATCTATGGGGGACATTAGTTTTGGGTTAGAGTTTGAGTTTGTGGTGGTTTTTTTTTTAATCCATATAACAGTTTCTTGAATTGATACTTTCCCTGTCAAAATAAATCACCACTTAAATTTCACTAGAAGAATAGCAACTGAATGGCTTTTCCTAATACAAAATGATTACTGGTGAGATGGAAGGCAGAACTAAACTATTTGATGAATGGTTTAACATTCAAGTCCTCTTCATTTTTTTATTCCTAATACAACAGTACCCTCAATGAGTTCTAATTAAAATGTTACTGCAGCTTGATGAAATACTACTTACTAAAATGAAATCCAGATCAGCATGTTGGTTAATTTCTAATCATTTACCCTATAACAGTAAAATGCAGTTTGCAGTCTCTTCAGTTGCTAATCATGAGTGTGTTATTATGCAGTCTCTGCTGTCTACTTCCAGAAATGATCAGTGTAAAAATGACTTGAAATTTAACTACAAATAGTTGTCCAAAGAAGATATCCAATCTGCTAGTCTAAATTTAATTAAGTGCATATTCAGTTTTTGCTTTTTCCCCCCTCCCCCCCCCAGTTGAGTTCCTGTTGCAGGTTGGGAACAGTTTAAATAGATCTCAGTATAAAATTGAAGAATTTAGCTTAGTGTAAATGTGTGTCTATGTGCACACCTGCTACATAAGCAAAGAAAAGGGAATTGCAACAATGTCTTATTTCCCCATACACTAGTAAGGAGAATCAGGAAATAGCTGATACAAGAGGTGTTAGTAACAATGGTCTACCTACTGAGATGAGTAAAACTAGAAAACTAATTAAAAATAACATAAACACCACACTAAAGTAATGTTTTCTGCTTACCTATAGCAAATCAGAGTGATGGAAAGAATGATCAGTGTATGGAAATTCAGTAGCAAGGAAATGGGCAAGGAAATACCCAAAGAGATGTAGGTGTTCTGATCACTAAATTTTCCATTTTAAAACACCCTTCAGTTTCTTGCAATATCAAAATAGTTTTGTTTCTCTTTTTGAAGTTTTTCTTAGCAGTATCTCTGCAGGAACCTTGTACCTGAGCTAGGAAAAGTGTCTCTCAAGCACCCTAATGACTCAGCTTTTTCTTAACGTGTATCAAAGTATAAAAGAGCAATAAAAATATGTGGGTTTAACATAGATTTTTAGTTACTGGCCCTTTTCTGTGTAGTAATACTTTCTTATCCAAAAAGAGAGTTGCATGATTTCATAAGGAAGACAAGTATAATTCTGGTTTCTGCTAAATAAAAGATACGTCTTGAGCAGTTCTGGCAGTGAGGAATGATATTGTGAGGACAGTGATTACACACATGATTTTATGCTTTTAACACTTTTTTATAAATGGATGTGCTAAATCAGATTTTTTTATGTAGTGTAAATAAATGGAAACTGTTTCTTCTTATATTTCTAGACCCTTTGTTCAGTCCAAAGCCTGCCTTGCTTGCCAAATTTTAAATACCTGTCACAGTGAAGTATGTTCTGAGCCCTCGGCTGATGCTTTTCCTCTAGTGAATAGAATTTTTTGTCTACTTAAGAGGTGCCAAATGGGAAATTTGTTAATAAATTTCTATTACTGCTAGCTTCCTCTGGCTCCTTTTGTTTTAGTAAAATTGGATCTCAGAGTAGATACATATCTATACCTCCTTTGTATCTCAATACTAATTAAGTAATATGGGCTTAATTAAGCAGAAGGCAGGCACTGCAAATACATAATGTATAAGTAGGTAGCATCGACCTCCTTCTTCCCATGACTTATAGATTACTACCACGTAACATCTGCTAGTTCACTATCTTTTCATTTACTATATTGTTCAGCCTACCCATCTACGTGATTTGGAATGTCTTGGACTTGCAGCAATTACTCACTGAAACAACAAAAAAATAGTCACTACTGAATCAGCTAGGTGTCATTACAAAGTTTTCTTATTAAGGCTGATGTAATTCCCAGCAAAAATAAATAAAACTTCTTGGGCAGGAGCAATGCAAGCCTGTCCTTCACCTGACTGAACTCATTCTCACACAGAAGTAGTGTGTGGACTAACGGCATGAACAAGTCAGCTCACACAGAAGGTGAAGCTGGATGTAAACCTTGCTCTGCATTTAGCATTTTAGATATCTGAAGATTAGAGGCATTATTAAGATTTACTGGCCTATCCCATGTTAGCCTTGAAAATACGTGAGTGTCAATAGGGTAAAAAGAAACCCTTAAATTGTTAACATATTGTGTTTTGACAATATTTCCTGAGAAAATTAAGTGCCTGAAATGTGATGAACAAGTCTAACAAAACAACATTCACTATTCCTTGTGCTGAAGGCAAGAGGATGTGCTAAAATAATTTGGGATGTAATTGATCTTGGTTGGAAGCTTTCAGCAAGAAATTGTAATAAGTACATTAATGATGTTAGGCTATTCCTGCTGCGTTAGCTTCAGGTTAGTCTTAGATTTACTTCAATGCTCTTGTGCCCCACAAGATTTCTTTTACTCTTCTTTTGCAAGCAGAGAGGAAAGAACAAAGCTGGAAGGAGGATTATGCTAATGCAAAGACTTTCAAAGGGGAACAAATGAAGTCATTTAATCTGTATCTGAACTGCAGGAACCATAGTGGGAACTCCTCCTTAAAATGAGTCCCTTGTTTATTCTGGGCTTGTGGTCTGGGGGAGAAGCCACAACATGTTGCAGCCGGGTTCCTGAGCTGCAGACACACCAGGTATCTTCCCTGCCATCTGTGTAGAGCTTAAGAGAAATCACATCACTACGTGAAATGCTGATTTTTGTCTACTTGTCACAGAAGCAAATGCATTCAGTTACCATTTGTGATCAATAAGATGATACTGGTTACAGATCAGGGAGCATGACTTACACAGACAGCATCGCTAAATATGTCCCAAGTACTCACTGGTGCTCTTTGGTACTGTTCTATTAATTATTAAACACACACAAAGAGTGTCCAAATGCTTTCTTTTTGCATATCCTTTTTCTAGCTTATAATGTATCTATATTGGTTAATACTTGAGAGCTAAATTATTAGCTACTTTAATTAGTTTCATTTCACTTACAACATAGCCCATTAAAATTTTATTCTTCTACTAGATAATATTTACTATGCTACACACTATAGTAAACTTCACTGTTCACCCAAAATAATCATAGGTTGCACACTTAACCTCACCAAAAATACTACATCTTTAATTTTTATTTCTGAGAGGCACGTCACCAAAATCTTTATAACTGAGTGGTTTCTAAATACCAACACAGCTACAATGCAGTTCAGTTACATCAAGTTAATCTCTTGAACTTGAATTTTCCCAGCATACACTTCCAAAAAATGAAAAACATCTCCATAGCATCAGCATCTGTAATACTACTAAATTAGTACAATAATAATTTTATGTTTTATCTGGAATCTTTCTATCAAAATATTTTCTCAATACAAACAACAGAAATCAAATGACATGCTGGAGTATATATGCATCACATGTTAAAAACTTTTTAAAATAGCTTATGTTGTTTTTTTAATCTTCAAATTTAACACGTATTGTCAGATCTTCACTTGGTGTCACTTAAAGAGGTAAAGTAATTTGGCAGAAAATAAACCCCCTTGCGTTCCAGCTGGTCCTCAGCTATCAGAGGGGCTGGGGGCGGCTGGGCTCAGATTCTGAGTGCTGTCCAATTTGGCACTATTAGTCGGGTCATGTTCAGTGTACCTGAACTCTCACGGCGCTGGATTCACCAACAGCGCTGCGCTCCCTGTCCAGTCGCGCTTCACGGTCTCTCACAGCCAGTAAGGAGCTGGTGATGCCCAGTGAGAGTCTCTTGCAGCTGGCAGCATGAATAGTGCAGTTTGTTGGCAGCAACACGAGTACAGGTTTGTATGGATTGCTGGTGATAAATACACCATTTTCGAGGCACGTGCAAATATACAAAACGCATTAAGTTAAAAGGAGCAGGTCTAGAGAGATATCTTAAGTTTTCCCAGGGGAGTACTCAGAGAGTCTGGATCTTACCCAAAGGTGTCCCTGTGGGGGGGAAGAGCAGCTCAGCCTGTTGACTGATCCCAGAAGTCAGAGATAGTCTGTGATGGTGACCTGTCCACAATGATGTCTTTCTGAGCATCCCTGCTTCCTGAAGCCATTTTTATATTATTTTGCTCATTCAAGGTGGAGCTTGAGTGACTCTAGTCATACGTGCCTTTATTATGATTGGTGTAAAATTCTCTCGCTTCGCTTTTAAAGGTGTAGATAAAGAAAATTCAGGGCACAAGCTCAGTGAGGGGTGGTTGCACTTTGGAAGCAGGTAGCCTTTGGGACGGAGGTGTGGTTTTGGTATTACAATGACATTATAATGAGTGATGTTCACACAAAGGACAGTACTTTGTTAAAAAAATGACAGGCCCAGGGTAGCAAACAGGCAGCTTATCAATTCTGTGGTACCATCACGTGATTCACAGAACCTGGCTGCGGAGTCCTCACTCACTCCACCCTCCATGCTGTTTTGCAGGCAATATTGTTCAGGGAACCACCATAGAATGGATTTCAGTTGCACTCTGCCCAAGAAGCTTCTTCAATATTTTACCCTTCCTTAGTGTGTGAACAATGCCATGCCTTTAACATAATTTTAATTTCTAAGTCAACTCTAGTAATTATTCCACAAGCATTTCATTTGCTGTGCTTAGGTCATGTGAGAATTTTTGATGGAGACACTGACTTACTGTTTACATCTGGCTTATATGTAATGAATTTTTGATTTTTATAGTGAATAGAAAGGGTCAGTTCCAAAAAGACATCCCTTGGTTGGATAAAAGGTTTCTTGTCTTTTAACTTATAGTAACACAGATGTCATCCTTCGGGGGAGGGGGGGGGGGAGTGTAGGGGTCTTTTTCCTTGTGTGCATTTGCAGCTGGAACTGACTTGTCTGATTTATGAACTCCTGCTAAACAGAAGGTGGTTACTGTCAATGTGCAAATGCACAGAGGCTAATGTAGTGAAGCAAGTGTTTTTACACTCGTATCTTTAGGAGGAATAGCAAAATTGCAGTTATGAGCCTTGTTTTTCAGTGGAGAATGGAAGAAGACAGGATAAGATGGGATATCGTCAACCATACTTCAGTCATGAATATGTAAACATATATAACTAGTGTTTTCCTTGTCTTGGAGATGATATCTTTAAGATGCTCCCCACTTGCTACCTTTGATTTATGGATGTATGTTGTGTTTGTTTCTTTTTTTTTATGTGTGTGTAGATCAATGGCATTGCACTAGATAATAAGTCGCTTACAGAATGTGAAGCTTTGCTACGCAACTGTAGGGATTCCCTTACCCTCTCACTGATGAAGGTGAGTAGGAGAAGCTAAATCTGCAGAATTTTCTTGAACTTGTACAGAATTATTTTATTTGTTGTGTATGAAAAAAGGTCTTTCCTAAAATTAAGACCTGGGTGCCTTTCACTGGTGGTACACTCACTTGTCATTTCCAAAGTAAGGCTATTGTGGCATCTGGTAGGAGATGAAATTTATTGCTCTTGTTTCTTTCCTGTTTGTTTGCTGGTCGTATGAAATGACTCCTAGCACAATTGCTTCTTTCTTCTTGGCTTCTGCTTCAGAGCTGCAGCAGTTTTGTATGTGAAAGATAAACTGCCTTCTGACTATGGAAAGGCTTGCTTGTAGTCAGAAGGGAGTTGTGCAGAAAACTGAACTCTGGCTATCATGAGGATTAAGTAGAAACCTTTCTTTTACAGGCTTATTGCTATAAAAATACTTTTCTGCTTTGCTTATTGAGTTTAGAGTCCCATTATGCTGGGCCTGTCACATGGGCTTTGAGTGTTAACTGCAGCTCTAGAGAGCTTGAGGTTTTAAGAAAGCGAAACAATTAAATGTTTGAGGGGAAATGGGCAATAAAAGGTTACTTATTAGCACCACTTAACAGAGGCAGGAGTAGAATGCATGTCCCTTCACTGTCAGTTCAGTGCTTCTGCCACCATCTGGAGTTTGGCCTTCTGGAATTGTTCTGAAAACATTTCAGAAAATTTCTAGGTTCATTTCATCTGGTGTTTCATGCTTTGAATCTATACGATTTTATTAAACCTTTTCCAGCTTCCTCTGTATGTGTCTTGTTGTCTGTTCAGGTATAGGTAGATCAAGGAGGATAGAATGTGCTTCATACTAAACAGAGAAATCAGCCATAATAATAAGGTGATCACATGTGTTTTTTGGTTTGGTTTTTTTTAGGTTTTTCCTCAGAGTTCATCTTGGAGTGGTCAAAATATATTTGAAAATCTGAAGGATTCAGAAAAAATATCAAACTGTAGAGTTCATGCATCAGAGATACAAGCCCAGAATAAAAGAAATCTCAAACTCAACAGCTCAACCCAGACAGACATTTTCAATCCAGACATTATGGATGGCAAGAAGGTCCAGAGTGATCAGGGCAGTGGTTCATTTTGTGATCACAAACCTTTCCCTAGTAACACGTTACGAGTAGACTCTCGTAGGAACACAGTGCACAGTTGCCACAGTAATTCAGAACACAGTCTCAGCTCCTTCAACCCAGAGACATACGAGGACCGAGGTTATGGAGCTGTTGCCTTGGACAACAGGAGGCTGCCATATGAACCTACAGGAGCTGACTGTATGATGGTTGAGGCTGCATTTGACAAAGGACATGGAGCTAAGCATAGTGGTGGTACCTGGCCAAAAGTCATGGTTAATATGTCGGCCACAGAAACAGAGAAATTCTCTGTGTACAAAAAACCGAAACAACGAAAATCTATCTTTGACCCTGATACTTTCAAAAGACCTCCAACTCCTCCCAAAGTGGAGTACCTTTCCCCTAATCAGGTGACAGGCCATTCACCTCAGCCATCTAAAGCGGAAGTGGCTTCAACTCCTCCAACTCCTCCTAAAAGAAGTGACTCTATCAAGTTTAAACATAAACAACAGGCAAGCTCTGCATCAGAGTCTACAGTAACAACTGGATCACCACCCACCAGCCCAGCCACTGCCCAAGCTCCAGTTTCCTTGGCACTTAAACAGGACTCTGCTACTCTCAAGGGGCGCAGCAGGAATTCTGGGCATTATTATCGAGAGGAGGGAATTGACTGCACTCATCTCTCTTCAAGGAAATCCTGTGAAGATGACATAGGCTTTCAAAGAGTTGAAGAGCCAGAGATTAAAAGACCGAGGCCAAAATCAGCTCCTGCTCTGAGGCATAAAATAACCCCTATGCCCGTTCCTAATCCTGCACTTCAGGTAGAAGCTTGATGTATTGAGGCACGAAACTAGAAACCTTAAAATGTATTTTCAGTGTGATTTTTGGATGCCCAATTACATACCATAAAAGGAGAAGCTTAGCCTGTTCTCAAAATCCAGGTCCCCCGAGAAGCTACCCCAGACTCAGCTGGCACTTAGCGGTATCGCAAGATACAGAACTGGTTTGTGGAATTGAAGTATTTAACAGGCAGTGGTGGCCGCCAGACAGAAGGATAGAGTTCTACATTGCTGCTACATCTTGGGTTTTAATGCTGCTTGTTAGAAGACCTGGGCTTTTTCTTGTATGTTTTTAACAACTTGAAAAAAAAAAAAAAATAAAAATGCAAAGAGGCAGCATTAGAAAACATGAAAATAGGGGCTTGTAGGTTTTGCAATAGTCAGATTGGTTGCCCAGCTCACTGTAGAAATTAATGGAAAAAGGTATACCATTCCAACGTTGGGTTTTTGTAAGTCTGTATGTCTACATAATTCTGTAAATCTAATCTGAAATTCATAGGGTATTAGACATACTACACTGTAAAGATGGACTGTTTATGGCAATATGGTTTAATACTACAGTTGAAAATGAGAGAGAAATTTGTTAGAATAAACAACTATGCTGTGGAGGTTATGGGTCATGTCTTAGTAGAGTAGGTGGGAGAAAAACTTTATATGGTCCAGGAAGAAGAACCTTTTTAGATGACTACATTATATAAAGTGGCATTAAGTAGTAATGTAGTTTCAGGTCCACCACCTCTGACTTTGTTTGGGTAGCAGTTACAGATTTTATTTTTTCCCAACTAAAATCTGAAGTATTAAAAAGTGTTATTTCTTGCTTGTATATAATCACATCATAATGACTTAGGGTATCATATTATTTTCCTGTACTTATTTATACCTGGATAATAATTCTACTCCCCCCAGTTTTAGACGCAGTAGAGCTGAACGAGAAGTAGTGCAAGGTTTGGATACATATTTTGCAAAAATATTGGTATAAGAGAACAACTGGCAATTTTGTGGTTTGTTGTTTTTTCTTTTTTGGCTGCTTCCATTTGTATTCCTTTTGCGTTCTGTAACAGTTTTGGAGAAAAGCAGTTAGAGAGCTTTAAGCCTTTTTTATAGAAATGTTTGGCAAATGTTGCACTATTGTTGTGGTTTAACCCCAGCTGGCAAGTAAGTCCCACTCAGCTGCTTCCTCACGTCCCTCTGCAGTGGGATGGGGTAAAAGTGAGAAAACTCATGGGTTGTGTTAAGAACAGGTTTTTTATTTTATTTTCATCATTATTTCAAATTTTAAATTGTAATGAAAAGGGAAATGAAAGAGATGAATAAAACCCAAGATGGACAAGTGATGCGAGTGACAACAGTGAAAAGCACCAACTGACTGGATGCCTAGACAGTCCCTGAGTAGCAGCCTTGTCGGCCAACCTTCCCCCTAGTTTTGTTGCTGAGCACGATGTCATATGGTATGGAATATGCCCTTGGTCAGTTGGGGTCAGCTGTCCTGACTCTGTCCCCTCCCAACTTCTTATGCACCTCCAGCCTACTCACTGGTTTGAGTGGTGTGAGGAGCAGAAAAGGCCTTGACTGTGTGAAAGCACCGCTCAGCAGTATTGGAAACATCCCTGCATTGGTTGGGCTAGATGATCTTGAGAGGTCTCTTCCAATCCCTACCATTCTGTGATTCTATGATCAACACTGTTTCCAAAGCATAGCCCCATGCCAGCTACTGTGAAGAAAATTAACTGTACCTCAGCCAAAGCCAGCACAGAAAATGACAGAAAACCATAAGCATTTAATTTTGTAGGTGGAATCAGCAGATTTATTCTAAAGAGATCTGAAGAGCAGTATGGCTAAAAGTCGCAGTGTCTCATCAAGAATTGCCCAAGTGATATTGCAGGTATCACATAGGTGTTGGTTTGAGGAAAAGAAGAAACTTCTAAGATAGAACTATGAAGTCATAATTTTTTGTTTGTTAAGGTTGCTTGATGTGTTAGCTTCTAGGTTTAAATTAGGTCTAGGTTCTGTGGGGTTTTTTGATTTATTTATTTTTAATTTTTTGTTTTAATCATTATTTTTTCTTTTAATTTTCTCAGCTGGAATTATCTTTCTGCATTACTACATCAGGTTGTGTGACAGTAGTGTCCAGTCTGCATGTATTCCTTCCTGAAGCAGTGTTTCTTATATCAAAAATATGTGCATAGAACATGTAGTATAGTTGAATTTATAGCCATATTGGGTGTAAGTGGTTTCTTCAGTTGTGTATATACACAATGAAGTTTGTGGGTTTTTTTCTTAAGTTGGTAAACTTGAGAGAACTTTGATCCCTGAGTAGTAGGTGGTACAATTAATACAACCATGGGTAGTGATCAAGTATTGGTTCTAAAAAGGTACCTCTGCATTTTAGAATCTTTATGTTCTCAGTAACTCTTCATTTAATTAAAATACTGCTATAATAGAAACTCTTAAGTACCTTTTGAGTAAATTATTTTTCACTTACTACATTCTTCAGTCTCTTGTGTTGTATGTTTCAAAGCTGTAAACTCTGCATACTGGGCCCTGAACTTGTGGCTCTTCATCATCACTGTCAGTATTTGAGCTATTCTCATGTTTACCTCGCCAGTTTCTACTTGTTATGTACAGAACAGAAGTTGTGCTTTTTCCAAAACCTAAATTGCTCTGTTAGAGCGGTTGCTCTGTTAGAGAGGTTGCTCTGTACAGATCTGAAAATACAGACTTACTGGAAAACGCTTTCTGGCTTGTTAGCCAGGTCTTCTTTAGGAAGCCCTTGCGATAGTGGCTGAAATAACAGTTGCAATGTCCTGTGAAAGCAGTATTTTAAAAGAGAAATGTTACTAAATGCTGGGTGTTTTATTGTGAAGGAAAGTATATAATTTAAGTTATAAATACTGGCCTAAAAAGATTGCAATATGGTAAAAAGGAATAATAGATCAGGATGGAGGAAGAAGGGGGATAGAAGTGAATAGCATAATTAAAAGATCAAGATATAACGAGCATGTTCTGGAACAGACACTAGGAAGTTTAAAGTTGCATAGTTCCTACAGGTTTTGGCTTTTTTGGTTTTTTTCTTCTGAATCTCCAACTTCCTGTAATGAAATCTATGTGTTTTTCTAGGTACAGAAGTATGCTCCAGCTAGTGAGGAACATCTGTCTCCAGAGCTACAGGACTGGGCACCATATTCACCAAAACGGTCTGCAAGGCACAGCGATGGCTTTGTGCCTGCTGCCTTATATGCTGGCAGCATGTCAGCAGGTGAGTCACAGAACTCAGAGTTAGTTTCTAGAAATTCCCCAAGAAATTTATTCATATTGGGTAATATTGGGGATTAGTTGTAGGTGCAGGACAAACATGACTCACAAAATATACTTCCAAGGTCTGTTGTGATCTGAACATGGTCTGCTCAGCTTTTGGACTTCAAAGACTTGAAACGTGCTTAAGAACCATTAAGAAAGCTGAGGCATTTGTGTTTCAACAGTTTCTGTGCAAAGGAGTTTTGAATAGATCAGCAGTGAACAAAGTGTAGCCTATCCATTAGGGAGGCAAGTAAGATTTCCAGTATTTTTGAAAGAGAACAGTAAATGGAGGCGTTCCAATCTTTAGCTGTTGAACTTCTGAAATACTTTCTAAACATGAGATCTTTCTCTTCCCAAGTACAACATACTAAGTTCTGCCATTGGAAATTAAATACTTGGAGTATCTCAAGTTGAGTGCCAAAACATGTTATGGTCTTTATGAAAGATGAGATGCCAGTGTGTTTGAGATAGTAGGCTGCTGAAGAGGAGACTCACAAGCAGCTCACGCAGACATCAATGTAATCAGGTAAAACAGACAAAAATATGTTGTTTTAGTTGATTGAACAGTTGTTGGTATTGAAGTTTGTGTTATCAGGTTTTAAATTAGCACTAAATGGAGTTCTTCAGGAGCTAATTAGGGCATCATACACTAGTTCCTTTGAACTAGTCAAGAAGCACTTGGTAAACTTACTGCCAAAAAGATTATTCCGTCTTTAGTGCAGCTGCCTTAAGCAGTTGCATATGAAACTTGATTTTTGAATCAAGACAGTATCGATTTTTAAGAGTTTACCCACAGTTCTTTGGAAAGCCCTGAACTCCTTCATGTGCTAGAAACTGTGGAAGACTTTCTTCTTACTGGAGACCATGAAGGAGATAATGCCTTGTGTATCTGGAAGAATGGACAGCTTCAAACCCTGTTGTCTGAATCAATTTTCAGAATGTAAAGATGTGCTCCCAGTAGCTCAGATCAAAGAAGTTTTTGCTTTTCTTTGCTTTCTCTTTTAGTGGTAGTAGAAAATAAAACCTTTAAATACTTTTCTAACTAAAAGCTTTGTCTTACTGTGCAAAGGTATCATGATAAGCCAATCAAGTCAAACCTACGTTAGACAATATGATAGTATGTCTTTAAATGGGAAGAGGTTTTTGCTATCATTTAAGAGGAAGCTGGTAAGATAGACTGTGGTTAAGTGCTGATGGGTGAGTGTACTTAAAAGAACAGTTTGAGTATTGAGTTTCATAAATAGTTATTGAAATACTATAATTTAAAGTCATAGGATGCACTAGAAGTGGGAGTCTTTGAGGCAAAAGAGTAGGAACAGGAATCTTTTAGCTCCAGTCAGTTCAAGTACCAAATAAAAACTTGCATTCCTGTCATATGACTGTTCACAGAGAAATGCAGAATTCCTTTCTGTATAAAAAAAAAAGGTTGATACTTGAAAACAGAGAAAATCCTTTAGTTAACAGTGCATATTAAAATGATATACCGTGAATGACTTCATGTTTGGTAATATAATCCACTTTATTACTGACTCATGACAAAATTATAAATCAGATAATAAATATGCATGTACAATGTAAAAGGTGTCCCATGGTACTTAATGTATTTGTCTGTACGTTAATAATTTTTATTTACAGATACATGTTCATACAGGCAAATGGTAAAATGCATAATTAGAAAAATATTTAAATACATTTAAAATACGTAGTTTATATGCTAATAATGTTGCTAAGAACATGTTTTTATCATCTTAAGCAGGTACGGTACCAAGAAGCTTAGCACCATGCCCTGCAGTAACTGCTGTCATGAGAAATCCAATCTATACTGCCTGGAGCCATAGAGTTCACACCAGCAATTGCCCATCAGTTGCCAGCCAAATATGCCATCAGCATCTTCATCCCAGGTGTTTTGAAATCTATATCTTCTTAAATTTTTGTTTCCATTAGGATGAAATTGCTTCTGGTAGTTGTTTCATACAGTGCAGAGTGAAGCACGCTGCTGTTCTGTGCTACTCTGACCCAGGGTTCTCAGAACCGTTGTTGCGTAGAAGTCATGTGCCAGTTGCTTTCATGTCTTTCAGTAACTTGATGGAATTAGGTTTCCCTCTGCTCCACTGGCTGATATTGACAAAGAAATACATTATTTTTATGAACTATTTTTGGATGTTTTTTCTTGTCCTCGCCAAAACAAATAAAGCCCTCCTTTTTTGTTTAGTTTTTCCTAGCAATTTAGGCTGATTTTCTTCTAATTTCTCTTAATTCTTAAAATGTTGGGACAGTTGGGAAATGGGAAAGAGAGGAGCCTTCATTTTAATTAGTAACTCAGGGAGAAGCAAATTTTTTTTTATTGTCCAGTCAGCTGTCTGCTGGATTGCTTTGCCCTGTTCTAACTCTTGCCCTGTTCTCCTTTTCTTTTGATGTAGTAGCTCCCAGCATCAAGGTCGCCTGAGTTTGGACCTAAGTCATAAACACTCAAATGACTACTCTGAAAATTCACGTACAAGAGCATCTCATGGCTCAAATTCATTACCATCCAGTGCAAGACTTGGTAACTAGCTTTTCTGATTTATTTCCCATGGGACTGCTGTATATGAGAGAAAAAGAATAAATGGAAAATTCCCTTAGTATGTGTGTTATGGGATTGTCATAGCTAGCGAAGCCTAAAGGCTTCCTGTGTTCCTTTGTTCCCACTTTTTTGTAGTTTTATGACTAAAGGTGTTCCCTGGAAGTATCTCTGTTTAATTCATTATTTAGTCTCTTTAGAATGCTCTGTGTGTGTGTGAGTGTTTCTCCTTTCCATGCCTGTTATTTTTGAAAGTACCCTTATAAAGATGGGTGGCTCAGCCAAAGTATTTTTGAGGTTCAGTAAGGTGGAGTGCAGAAAAGGAGAGCTCTCAAAATAAAAAAAGTCAAGGATGACTTATGGCCCGATGTAAATAGTGTTGTTGGAAGTTAAGTTACAATTATGTTTACTTGATCGACATGTAAGACTGTTTATGCCTTTCTTAGTAATACCAAAGCAAATGCATGCTTTGTAGCAATGACATTTTAATGGTTTAGAATTTTTGAATTTTTTAAATTACGTAATAACATTTTGTGCTTGTTTGTGTTCCATCAATGACTGGCAGTTCCATCTGAACAGATCATGGCAGCTTTGCAACCACCGCGAAAAATAGCGTAATGGTTTGCAACTAGTGTCAAAAATTACGTATTCATTTAAGCAGAAGGGAATCAGAATATTTTAAATGCCTTTTGGAAAGTCCCACCGATTCTTAGTAAACAGAGGTGTTAGATTCTTCCTTGGACTTCCAAGTTAAGTTTCACTTGATGGAAAAATATTTAAAACATTTTCATACAAGAACAAACAGTATATATATACTGTATAGCTGCCTTGTGCTCTGTTTACATTGACATATATTTATATATACATATATATTTATATATCAAGACAATTTAGTATTAATACGATACATACTATATATATGAGCGTAATCATCAAGACTTGTGTATAAATTCAGAGGCTATTTTAATGTTCATTGAAGAAATAGAATCTAAATACACTTTTTTTTCTGTGTAGTTGCTTTTACTTTTGTCACTATAATGTTTTCTTGTTATAAAAATAGGTTCTTCAAGTAACTTGCAATACAGAACAGAACGAATTAAGATCCCTTTAACACCCAGATATCCAAGGTCCATGATGGGCTCTGACAGAGGTGAATTATTTCATAAGTCATTTTCGTTGTACTATTTTCAGTATTATTAATCCAAAGCCTTCGCAGTTCTGAAATCGGGGTGCACCAAAATGTAAATATGGCTTTTTTATTGAGGTTACAAAACTTGCTTTTTGCCACATAAAAGTAAAAAAAAAAAGGAACTTTCCTAATGGAAGTTGATTTTTCTGTTAATTGACTCTAGGACATGGCACGGTAAGAAAAAGTGCACAAAAAAAGTAAGAATAAGCATTGCTGTATGTTTTACAGTTGAAGTTTTCTTCTAGAACGATGTCTTAAAAAGTTTAGCAGTGAGATGTTCTACATTATTTTTTTTTATTCTTCAAGTATATTATTTTGTATATTATTGTATTACTTATAGTCAATTATATTTTGAAACACAGTGCAAATATTTTAGTACTTCACTCAAAATTGCTTGGTGTAGGATATTTCAAGACATGATAGAAATACCAGTGGGAGTGCTGTCGAGCTGTAGAATTCAGAGTTTGACAGTAAATAGCAACGCTTTGCTGCCATCGTTGCTCAAATGATTCATGCTGGGATTTTGTTGCTGTTTGCAGGTGTTTCATAATGTATCTCTTACCCAAATGAAAGGGTATTTGAAAATAATCCTACATGTTAACTTTTTACTTTACTTCTCGTTTCCTGTTTTTTATTATTTTTCTTCAACTTTGCATTGCTGAGTGTTTTCAGACATGCTTATAGAGTAGCTTGGCTGTAACCTCCTCTCCTTTGTTGAGAATGGCAGTAGTTGTATCCATCTTAGAGAGCACAGGTTTGACATATAACCTTTAAGAACAGCAAGTTTGCACTGTCTGAAATTGGTTACCTGGTCTTCCTAAGCTCCTTATATGGTTAACGGAGTGCTAGATAACAGTTGGTCTTCTTTATTGTCTCAGATTGTTTCAGTGCATGGTGTCTTTCACTGTATCTGTGTAGATCTCCAAACTGTGACAGATGCAGGATACTGAAACTCCACTGTTGATTTTCCATAGGATCCTTGTCACATTCTGAATGTAGCAGTCCCAGCTTGATAACTCCTCCACAGTCACCTCTTAACTTGGAAACATCTTCCTTTGCCAGCAGCCAGTCTCAGAACTCCCTTTCTACGTTACCTCGGATTTCCATTAGCCCAGTATCTGTTGGAGAACGTAGAAAAGATAGGTAAGGTCCCCATGTTGTTTGCTTTTAATACAAATGTGTCTGAGGAAATTTTGTACTTTTGTTTATTGGGCTGAGGGAATGCTAACATATAATGTAAATGACAAATATGTAGGCACAGAGGTGCATCTTGGGTCCTGTTACTCAATGTTTTTATTTTCTTTACAAAATGTGTGAGAGATCTCTGCATGGATTTCCTTTTCAAAACTGAAGAGTAGATTCTTGAGTTGAGAAAATTAAGGAATTTCAGAAGGGTTTTATTTCTTCCATGTTATATTAATGACTACACCAAATAAGAGTAGTCTAAACTGGAATGTGGACCTTTAGCTGAACTACCTCAGATGTTTGTTTGGTGCTCTGGAAAATGAAATAAAATTAAGTCCTAATAGTATCTGATAGCTAAATATCAGATGCCTTAATGTTGTAGAATATGTGCTCTAACCGCTGTGCCTTGATTCAATTTAGCCAGATAACATGTAAAATTGAGGGCATAACTGTGGAAGAAAATGTCCATATGTACAGATGCAACTATACCGTTGGGTCTGATCCCTTTGGCTGTACCTGGACCACTGCTAGCAATATCGTTTAAGTATATCTGTAGCTGCTTGCAGAACTTAACCTGATAAGATAGCTTTCTTAAAAACATGAGCTTTTGTGTTTTAACAACTTTCTAATATCCCATGATGAATATTTTCAAGATCCATTGCTTATAGTATTAGTCTTGGACATCTGAGTTCACTTTATCATGACCTGGCTATCCTGAATATATGAAGAAGTTTGCATGAATTCAAACTATTGAGCAGTAAGACGGAAGTCTGAACCAGGCTTTTATTTCCAGTAAGGCAGCTGAATGCCGTTCTGGCAATGTAAAGGAGCTATGATGTGTTGGAATAGGTTGCCTTTATGTGGATTTCAAGACTCCTTTGTATTGCTTGATTTATGTAAAAGGACTGACCATAAAAATGTGAATGATACAGTAATAAGGATATTCTGTATTCTAAGCTTTCTGGTAGTAATAAAAAGTTGTTAATAAAATGTTATATGAAACTTTTGTCTTGTTTAAAGAATCAGTAACTAAATTATTGTAGTTACTTTAGAATGTATATTGTGTACAAATGACAGTGTTACTTTGACAGGGAATGTTAAGAGATTTTTTGTAAATTTTTGTTCTTTCTTTCTTTAGTGTGACTTTTCTACTACATGTACTCAATTTGTGTTGTCATATAAGTGTTCCTTTAATTGCCACTTGCAAATTCAAAGTCAGACTTTCTTTTCCCTTTCACTTGACTGATGATGTATACCATTCAGCTGAAAGAGATAGGTTTTTGACTTGGTATCTCTGAACACAAGATATGTATTCTGATCTCTTGGAAGTAACAATTTCTGTTAACGTTGATCAGATTATTGAAGTACAAATTCCAACCTCTTACTCTTGCTGTGTATTTGTATAGACAGTGTGAATTGACTTTGTAAAAAGGATATAATTCTAAGTTCTGTTTTGCTTATGAAAGAAGCAAAGCAAAAGACTAGAAACACAGAGTTCTTGATTTAGGGAAGTAGCTAATTTAAGTCTATCCTAAGAAAATGTTTGAAGATACATAGAGGGCATTTTACGTGGTCATTCAGTCTTACTTTTCTTTCTGTTCTCCAGAAAATACAAGTAACTCACTTGACCTTTCCCCAGATAATAATAATTTTGATAATACAGATGAAAAATAAATTTTAAAAGTTTTTGTTTATTCTATTGATTTTAATCTAAACAAAAATTAAAAGATTAGATCAATTTAGGATTTCTTTCTAGTGCTTAATGATTCTGTCAGGCAGTCTGAATATTATAGAATAGTGAAGTTCACTTGATTTAAATAACACTGCTTAGCAAGTAAGACACCTTTTTAATGTTACAATTCTGTTTTATTATTGTCTGCTATATGCATTATTAGATATCTTTCATTTTCTATTTGCTAGACTTCTAAGGTACAATCCTGTGCAATTTGTATGGGTTTGAATCTTACAATACAAGGTACAATAAATAAAGTTCAGAAAGACCTAATTTTAGTTTTTAATGAGGTAGTATGCCTTAACAAATTCTGATAAATCTTGAGAAGCTTCATATAACATCATTGTTTACATGCTCATAATGAGCTAAAAAAAACCCGACGACAAACAAACAAAAACCCAAACAACAAAAACCAGCAACAAACAAAACCACCAACAACAAAACGCAAACCAAAAAACCACAGTTCATAAACAGTTTTCTGGGTGTTAGCACAGTTTAATTAAGATGTGCTACATAAAAAAAACGTGGGCTGTGGTTTAAGTTTGCTAATGGTAAATCTACCTTATCTTCATTACATTGCTAGACAGTGTCTGAGGGCGTTACCTCTAACAAAGATGTTGATGTTATAAAGTCACTGGATTCAAGAGCTGCGTTCCTATCAGCAGCCAGTTTTTCTCTTTTATGCATTAATAAGCTGGTAAAACTATTACTCCCCTGCTGCAGAAGGCTATCACATAGTTATGTTCAAAGACTGTGCAATAAGCATGATTTATGAAATGATGTCCTCTTCCTTCTGCCTCCAGCTCCAAATCCTACTTTTTCCAAAAATTCCTTTCCTCAGCCTGGCTCTCATTTGTAGCAGGGAGTGAAGGCCAGATGACTCATATGGGCTCTGAACAGCACCATTAAAACAGTTTAAGCAGTTGACACAATTTAGAGAACGTATATATGATACAATGAAGTGAGGAAAGAAAACATTAAAATTAATGCATGTCAAATGTAGTATAATTCTATTAAAATAAAAAAAAAAATACACCACACCTGGTACCCAAGCTGTTTCAGACAGAACAAGCTCAAATGGTAATATCTGGTGATGCCTTTTGCTGTGTAGACATTAGTAAGTTCGTAGTAAAACGAACCAGCACTTTTTAGGAGGCTGCTGTTTATTTACACACACCATGAAGGGACCAGCCCCGTTTGAACAAGTGGAGACACCCTGACTATGGGGGGAGGAAAGGGGAATGTGTCACAGTTTTCTTTTGTATAAGCCGTTCTCTCGTTATACTTACTGGTGTCTTACTACTGTGTGTCTCTAAGTGTTTTCTTCTCAAATCTTCTACGTCTTTCAGATATCTGTTCCGTAATAGGTCTTTTCTGAGAATCCCTGTGGCTCCTAGGCCTAGGTTCTCATCACTAAGGAGTTTGAGGTTGGCCTGATATAAGGTTGTCGTTCTCAAGCAGTATTGGGCACTTTGTGCTATTTTACGTGTTTGGATAATTGCCCTGAGAAGAATTTGCATGGTAATTGTAATGCTACCATGCAAACTGCTGTCTTAATGGCTTGAGTTTGCAACTGCTTAATTTTCATTACTAATTTATGTTTCCCTGCATACAGATATGAAAGCTGGTATTTGTGCATTGTTGTCCTTTGGTTTACTACCTTATTATTTATGAAGTTTATTTTCACTGTCAATAAAGACTCCCAGCATTTATATTTGTAACATACCTTTCTGGAATATGGTCTGTAAATGACATATTATATACAGTGGTTCAGTTACTTTTATATAATATGCATCTGGAAGCTTCTTTCCTACCAACTTCACCACCATGCTATTTATAATTCATATTTACCATAATGTTTTAGAGCAGTCATGTACCTGATATACGTTTGCTTCTGCCACTGTATGTTGCATGGTATTAAAGGAATGCATTTAAGACAGGTGACAGTAATTTATTTTTTTTAAAGTAACTGTTTAAACATATTTTATCATTAGAGTTCAGACAAAGTATTGCATGTAACTTTGACATTGTGATGGTTCGAGTGCAATTTTGGTCCAAATCAGTTTCAACTATCTCCTCTAAAAGGCCCTACATGGAAGAGCCACGTCATGTTAAAGTGCAGAAGGGTTCTGAGCCACTAGGGATTTCCATTGTGAGCGGAGAAAATGGTGGAATATTTGTCTCTAAAGTAACAGGTGGGAGCATTGCCCATCAAGCTGGCCTTGAGTATGGTGATCAGTTACTAGAGGTAATTGTTTGCTTACTATTCCTACGGCTTAATGAATCAGTTCATGTGACTCCAGCAATAACTGCCTTCCCCAAAAGAGTATCTTCTGAAAGCTTGTGTGCTGTGAGATGTAGCAAAGGGTAGTCTGTGTCATAATGTTCCGGTAATTGTGACTTTTTGTCAGACTTTGTCATAAAATAATGTCTCTTGATGCAAGATCTGCATTGCATTTTATACAGATATATTTAAATTTTGAACTAACTAGTTTTGATACTTAAAATAATGTAGTCCCAACACCATACTTTCTCTAACAAGGCGAGTAATTGTTCAAGCAGCTGGCTTGTACCAAGTTTCATGCTGCTGTTGCTGTGCCATATCCTCACCTGAGATACCTGGTTTAAAAATTACTCAGATATGACTGTAACTCATCTAAATCCTGTTTTCCTTCAGTAATAGATAAAAATGTGGAAGAGCATTTTGTAAAGTACAGAGCTGCTTTATAAATAAATGCTTTATAAAGCATCTGTTCATGCTTGTGCATGGTAAAGCATCTTCTGTTGCACAGTCTGTGTGCAACAGACCTGCAATGCAACTGAATGGATGATAGATCTGAATTTATCTTTAAATCCTGAATTTATTCAGATCAGTGATCTGAAGCAACTTGTATTTAATCACTGGTATCAAATCATAACACAGCTCAGAATACATACGTCTTTTAACAGTAAAAACATTTTTGAAGTCATGGTCAGGTTACCAAATACTTTAACATTACAGTGATTCCCTTCCAAGGAGTAAACCCTAGGAATCATTGTGTGGCAGCATTTGCATCCTCCTGTTTACCTCAGTGGAAATATGTCAGCACTTAGACATTAAACTAATTGGAAGACTGATTAGAATGATTTTGCTAGTTTCTATCTGGAAACTTGACATCCTGATTTGTGCGTTTTTTCTCTAGTTTAATGGAATAAATTTGAGAAATGCGACAGAACAACAGGCTCGACTAATCATTGGACAGCAGTGTGACAACATTACTATTCTGGCTCAGTATAACCCACATATGTATCAGCTTGGCAATCATTCACGGTCAAGGTAAGGTTGGCTAGACTTTGAAAAAACTACTTTCTGGTCTTTTCAGTTATTTAGCTTGTAGATAAGTTCTGTACAGGTAATGTGTTTGCAAATGCCAGTACATCTGTGCTGATAAGAAGTCTGATTGCTTAGTCACAGAATCACAGAATGTTGAGGGTTGAAGGGACCTCGAAAGATCATCTAGTCCAACCCTCCTGCCAGAGCAGGACCACCTAGAGCAGGTCATATTGGAACGCGGGTTTTAAACGTCTCCAGAGAAGGAAAATCCACAACCCCCTGGGCAGCCTGTTCCAGTGCTCTGTCACTCTCACAGTGAAAAAGTTTTTCCTTATGTTTCTGTGGAACCTCTTATGCTCCAACTTGCACACGTTGCCTCTTGTCCTATCATTGGACATAACAGAGAAGAGCCTGGCTCCATCCTTCTGACACTTGTCCTTTACTTATTAATGAGGTCACCCCTCAGTCTTTTCTTCTCCAAGCTAAAGAGACCCAGCTATCTCAGCCTTTCATCATAAGGGAGATGCTCCACTCCCTTAATCATCTCTGTGGCTCTGCACTGGACTCTTTCAAGCAGTTCCCTGTCCTTCTTGAACTGAGGCACCCAGAACGGGACACAATATTCCAGATGAGGTCTCACCAGGGCAGAGTAGAAGGGAATCCCTCAACCTACTAACCACACTCCTCCTAATACACCCCAGGATGCCATTGGACTTCTTGGCCACGAGGGCACATTGCTGGCTCATGGTCATCCTGCTGTCCACCAGGACCCCCAGGTCCTTTTCCCCCATGCTACTCTCTA
>WUAM01000296.1:475306-494646 GCA_024336885.1 Actenoides hombroni
TTAGGAAGCATTTCTTTACAGAAAGGGTTTTCAGGCATTGGAATGGCCTGCCCAGGGAGGTGGTGGAGTCACCATCCTTGGAAGTGTTCAAGAGCTGGGTAGGTGTTGTGCTGAGGGACATGGTTTAGTGGTTTGGATAGGGCTAGGAATAAGGTTGGACTTGATGACCTTGAAGGTCTCTTCCAGATGAAAATATTCTATGATTCTATGACCATTAGAAAAAGCCAATATTTGTCAGAAGCCCTCCTTGTCCATTCCTACTACTAACCTTTCTTTCCAAAGTAAAGATGGCAGCATGATTTCCAGATCTATTATGAGTCAGATCATCTACAATGTTAAATTAGTTTTAATCAGATTCCATTGAATTACACTGCTCAAGATTCAGCTCATTGTTTTCCTTTTTCCATTTATTTTTCTGAACCAGATAATATCACGCCACGAACTTAACAGCAGAGCTGTAACAACAGTAATGATATAGTGCTAGAGGATAGTGATTTTATTTTCCTGTCACATAACATAAATTCTCTTAGTAGAGTAAATTTTTCAAGGAAGTATCCAACATCAAATTATTTAAATAGATTTATTATTACTAAATGATGCTTCAGTAATTTTCTAAGGCACAATAATAAGGGAGAGAGAGAAAGAGATCCAAAGATATAGAGTGAGAAACCAGATGACTTTAACAAAGACTTTTACAAAGGCTCCTTCCATATTTCACATAGTTTATTTTCATTGCATATCCTTGTTTAACTCGTGAAGAGAAAGGTGAGATATCCAGACTGATGGATCATAGCTTTAGGATATTCCTTTCAGAGAACAAGTTGCAGACTCTCCACATAGTGAATGAAATGTAAAATGAGTTAACATGGCAGAAATGTATCCTTGAGGCTCTAGTTGTCACAGTATACGTACAGATTCGCTAATATCATTCTATTAGATCCTTTATCCCTGATATGTTGTTATATAACCAAACTCAAACTTAGCCAGCTCTTATAGCATCATACTATTATGTGGTTACAGGCACAGTAAAAGATAATTCCTTTGGTTTAAGACTTGGCAATTCCTCTCCAGACCAAAAAGTTAGTAAAATTCTAAATGCATTCATGAGAAGATATTTATATAAAATCTGGCTTTTTGATTCCAGAAAATAAAGTTTCTTCCTAAGTAATTATAAAACCTTGTCTCTTTAGGCAGCAATATAGCCTGACAAGATTTTCTCAATGTTCTTATTCATTTTGTCTTTTATTAATGAAAAAATTTAACTGATATAGAAGCATCAGCTCATAGGAATAATTATATAGCTGATAAAGATATTAACTCCAATTTGAAACTCTACTAAGCTTATTACTTGTGTGCCTGAAAAATAACCAGCAGGTTCTTAAGCAGTATCATAATTGATCAGCCTTTAAGAAAACCAGAATGTATGTTTAAAGAAAAATACATTAAGAAAAAACAGAGACAGGAAATAAAATTTTATCTTTTTATGCATGTAACTCATTATTAAAGCTTTAATAATAATTACATGTTTTTTAGCAATTTTTCCCACTGGTACTTTTTAGAATTTTCTCATGGCTTACTCATGGTTCTTTGTGATACTGATAGGGAAACTATGAGGAGAAATAACATTCAGGCATGATGTGAAATCACCAGGGGTTTCCTAGTGCTTAGGAGTCTGCCTCAGCAGCAGTTGAAACAGCTCTGGGACACACAACCCCATACAGTTCTACAGATTTTTGAAGACATATGGTAAGCCACACTGGTTTTTTATCTTCCCAGACTTTCTCAAGACTAGGCAGGATGCTCAGGAATGAGCATCATTCAAAGTTCACAGCATTTTTTTTTTAAGTCATAATTAAAATATTTTATACTTACTGAAATGTAGTGGTCAGAATTACTGAGAAAAGCTTCAGAGCTCCGTAGAGCTGTCTCAGGATAACTGCACTGGCCAAGACTAGCAGTACCATTTAGAATTGCAGGTATGGCATCTTTTCCAAATTAATTCCTGAAACTCCTGACAGAGAGTTAGCATTCTGGAATTAGAATAATACAGAGGTCCTAATGCAGATAAACACACAAGTTTTTCAGGAAATGAAGGAAACACCTGCTATAGAGAATAATTACAAATCTCAATCATACTACTGCTTCTCTCCTCACTATTATGTACTGTAGGATTATTCCTGGAGGAAAACAGGCATGCCTGTTTTCTGCAAGACTGTGTGGGAATAAAGTGGTCTGCAGACGGCGTCCTTGAAGTATGCTTGAGAACGGCACAAAGCAGTGAAGCAAGGAGATAAAGAAGAAGAAAGTAGAAGATAACCAGGATGAGGGGTGGTGATGGAGGAGGTGTAGGATAGCCAATGATTTATTAGTTTAGGATGTGTGAACAGTGTGTGTTTACAGTAGTTAACCAATAGCTGTTAATGGTAGCGTGTATATGGGAAGAGAAATCATATATAACCCTGTCAAAAACGTGAATAAAGTGCCCTCAACTTTGATCATATTGGTCCGTGTTGAGTTCATTTCCCACAATGTACTATCATTATTTTGTGGATTTTAAAAAGGGAAGTTAAAAACATTTGTAAGTGCACAGTGGAAAAATGTGTATCATAAAATGCTATGCTTTTGTGTAAGGCTATCGAGTATTAAGCAATATTATCTTGCAAGGTACATTTGACTCATTTTGTGTCTTGAACTCATAGACTTCATAAAACTGGGATTTTCCTTAGTCCTCAGTGGTTGCTTTCAATCAAGAAAGAAAATACAAATCAACTAACATTACACTTTGGAAATGAATATTTAATATCAATAACGTGCTTATGTATTAAAAGAACAAGCAGTAGTTTACCATAATGGGTGGGTAGCATAAACCCCTAGCAAACCTAACATAATTTATGCAGATTTTATTGGCTACGAAATTAAATAAAAATAATTTTACGTTCATTAGACAAGTAACATGTTTATGATTGTACTGATTTGTGAAATAATCATCTGTTACGTTGTACCTTATCTTCAGCGACAAAACACTGTCACCCTCTTCCAAACCTTATTACCATATTTCTAAATGCTCTCATTTATCTGCTAAAGAATAGTCGAGTTTTATTTGTTCCATTTTCTGGTAATAGTCTACCTTTAATCTTCATGTCTTTGGAAATACAAGGCTCCTGCTTTCTGTATACATCTCTGTGAGCATCTGCCTCCTTTACACAAACACACGTTAAAAAGTGTCATGTGGTTCTTACATGCCTCAAATTTGTAAGTGCCCAGCTGCCGACATACTTCTGGAGGATGATTACAAGCTAGTCCTTTCTTTACAATTAGTCTCCAGCTTAAAGAAGTCATATCACCTTATGTCTGTCTCTTCCTCCAAGTCATCAGATAACTTCCCTACTTTTCTGTCATTAATGTTTTACTGATATTAATATACTCATCATATGAAGTTTCTTAATAGAAATAAAATGTCTCAATTATGATTTTGCAGTTAGTTGAGTTGATTTGCTTTCTGAGAATTTCCTTGTTAAAATTAGAAATGCTATACATACTATAGTCTGCTGTTCATCATCAATGCACACTGATCCATCAATCCATCCATCAACATGAAGCAGAATTGTATTTACACTCTTACAAGTTGAAGAGATCCTATGAATACAGACTGATACGTCCCTACTCTTGTTCCTCCCTTTCGTGTACCTTTTTCATAACGAGCTATTAGTATGTCTTACTTTCTCGGTAAATATTATTATTGGCACTTTATCTATCTCAGTATTAAACACATTCTATAAGATGCTTCATACCCTTTGAGTCCTCAGGGGTGAACTTGCACAAAGATCTGTCCCTCTCCTCTCCCCTGACTTTCTTCCAGCCAGATATTCTTCTAAATCTTGCAGGAGCTAAATTTATCTCTGACTTGTATCTATCTATCCAATTTAGGTAAAGCTGGCTAGCAGCTTTAAAAGTTATTGAAAGAATGACAGGCAGATATACACAGAGTGTAAATGATCATGTAGGAAGTCAAGTTAAAAGTTAGACTATCTCAGACCTACATTTGATTATAAACCATGCAGAGTGAAATTAAATGGTAAAATATAGAAAAACACTTGAATTACAATTTAAGTTATACTCTGTGTTGATATTTTAAAATCTGATTCCTAACAGAAGTCAGTGATTCATTTTAAATTTCTTGTAAGAAAATGAGAGGTTTGCATCATGTGATATTTCTGAACTGGCAGACCAACTTGTACTGAAACTCCATTTGGTGCCATTAAAGAATCCACTGTCTTGAAGATGTTAGCTTCTGAAATTACCTTCTGTCAGCGAGTGCTTACTATTTATACTGTTTGAAAAGGAGGTTAAGTTTTGTTGCAACTGAGAAGAAACATTGAGCTGCAACTTGTTCATTTTTTTTCTATTTTGGTTGGCATGTACTTTTCTTCAGATCTCCCAGACAGCTTTGACCTTCCTTTTTGTCATGTTTTTATCTTTAAATATATTGTTACTGTTAGCAGGAATAGGTACACAGGGAAAGGCTGTGGCTCGTCTTTTAGGACCCTCCTCCTGGTAGAGTTATAACAGGCAACAAGAAATTAACTAGACAGCAAAAATTTATATTTGTTTTGTTTATTTATTTATTTATTTTTTACAAAGCAATTAAGAAATTGCCTTCTGCTTCCAGGAAAACGAATCTACTAACAAATGTATGCTATATGCTATTCCTCTAAAAATAGGCTTGACGTAACTGTTACAAGAAAAGTGTCTTCCCTCTAATGTATCTACTGCTTAAAAACGCAATTTGGGCCATCTATTACCAAGAGCAACTGACATCTTACTCTTAAAAATCCTAATTGGAGTCCACAGCATTATGTGGACAGAAAGGCCAGCAGTCAGCCCATCTATGTGTAGCTGTCAGCACTTCAAGTGACTTGCCTAAGAGCCAGGTGCCCATTGCAATTAAAGGGAAAAGACTACCTAGAGCAGTTAATACAGCCAAAAAATCTTGAGTACCAAGATCTAATAGGATGAGTTCTCTCTATCTCCATGGCTATAGACAAAACAGAAATGTCTGATGTAGACTGGCTTTATAGTCTTTTTAGCTAGCATTAATCAAGTTTAATTCAGGTCTGTAGCCTTTTTCCACATAGAGGTGGTAGAAGTAAGTGTTAGTATTTTCTAGCAATTAGAAGTCTACATTTTTTTATTCCAGATTCATATAGCAGATGTGCTAAGCTGCTACAGTTATAGCAAATGCAGCCACAGCTATATTCAGAGACTATGAGTATAGATTATAACCCAGTAGAAAGGGTTTGTCTCTGTGGTAAAATTTACCTACACTGATGTGAAAAATGATTTCTTATTTTCTTTCTTTTTTAATGTTTAAATGGTGGTAAAATTTCTGTCTTTGTTAGAGGATGAAAAATTTCCAAAACAGCACGTGAGATAGGATCCTAACCTCCTGCACCTGTTGGTATATTTATCCCATTTAATTGCACCTTTTCAGATATGTAATCATAGTTCAGTTGTGAAATTCTTGTTCTTAGTGATGTCGTTACAAAAGTAGGTATGGTGAGCTCATAACAGCTGGAGATGTGTAGACAGAACAGTAGTGATGCAAAACCTACATTGGTATCAGTGGGATGAGTTCCAGGCTAGTTAACTAGAAATATCATCTCATGTTTAGTAAATACATCTTGAAATTAGTCTTGCTCTTGCCACTTCATCTAACTAAAATAATTCAGGCAGTTCATTATTGGGAATATTTACCTAGGGCTGTATGAAGAGTACATGTGGAAAATGTGCTCTTTAATTACTTTGCCACAAACACTTGTTCCAGTGAAAGGCCCATTGGTAGCTTGTAAAAATTTGTCGTTACTATTCAGTCTCGCATGCTTTCAGATGAAAACTGTGTAAATGCCAGCAAGAGAGTCAGGCAAATTGAAATCAAGCTCCATATCAAATGAATTCAACTCTTGATTGATTTTGAAGATTAAATGGTAAACTCCCAGACCTCACTACAGAAAGCTGTAATAGACCCATGTGTTAGGCAGTAAATCACCATAATATATTTTAAAGTCTTAAACATTAGTTTTCAGAGTAAATAGTGTTTTCTATTAGAGCATCCCTTCATTTCCCCCTGTTTTCCAAAGGGAACACAATAGTTGGAGCAGTGGTAGAGATTTTTCCACCAACATGGCAAATTCTAACAGGATTACTGTTCTTATTACCACTGACCTCGCAAGAGTGCCATAGTAGCTCAGTTCCAGTGGCTTATATATACAGTTGTACTTTGCAGCAATTGCTCCAGGTAAATGCTATGGACTTGGACATAATATGGTAGATAAGTCTTTTTGTAAGTGGAAAAATGAAAACTGATTCCTGCACAGGTAGGCAGAGGTTGCTTGGCCTTGGCTTGCCAGTTGTCTAACCGGACAATCTCTAAACTCAAAATCATAAAGAAGGCCACATATCTGTAAATTTTCTCATAAAAGCAGACAAAATGAAAGTGAGGAGGAGCTGGGCAAATTGCCAGCCCACAAATCAATATGGTAACTGAGGAAGAAATCCTGGTTTTTTGTATATGTCTGATATTTTTAGAACTTAGTTTGGATGTTTATTCTCTACTTATCTTACTCCAACTATAAGTATCATTTAAGGGAATCTATTTTCATTATGAGATCCTGATCATTTTCTTTTACTTGCTGAGGAAGCGAAGTCACCCTTACCTGTCCTGATACTTGAGTTTGGGTATCTGTTTCTGTATGCTTCCCTCTGCTGGGCAGTGCCCTGGCTATTACTGCAAAACAAGATGGCTCAATATTACATTAGGCTAAAACCGATTTATGAACAGATGTAAAAGTTAGTGGCATTGCCAAGTAAAATGTAACAAATGTCAACCGAGCTTTGAAATGTTCCTTGCTCTTTTAGCTAAGGTTCTGGTAGAGTAGCTTAATATACTACACTATGTACTGCATCCTTGTAACCAATGATTGCTAATTCCAGAGGCTCAATTTACTGAAGCTGAACCAAATGAACACTAAGCATGTTTATCAACACTGCTGAATGCTGTTGTATTACTGAATAAACACGGTTGAAGGAAGGGTTGGAAGGGAGAGGAGAGTTTTGTCTGTTGGTGATAACTTCCAGTTGTGAAGCAATTATTTAGATAGCAGATTCTAGTATGAGAATAAGGTATTTAGTAAGTGCTGGATTTGCATAATAGTAATACATGTCACTTTAAATTTCTTCCTGGTATTTTCATGCACTTTTAAAATGAATCTTAATTATAAATGTTATACAAGTCCCACATAATGTGAATTTACTTGTATGCACATTTGCATTATCGTCACTCTTAAATGTGCTGATGATTAACATTAGTAGCTAAGTTATGTTAACTGCATGAGTATACTACACTCTATCTTTTAGAAATTAAATGTGCAGAGAACTCTAAAAATTCACCACTAATCAAGGGTACACACACGAAAAAAATACCGCAGTAAAATCAACTGAGATACTCTTTTTAATTTTTTTTCCTTAGAGAACAGATCATATCATTCTTTCCTCAGAGGAACAGGACCCATAAAATGTAAATAAATTTATTGTGCTCTCTGTCAGGTCCATCTTTAAAAACCACTTTAATGTGATTCATATTATTGAAAATTAGTGTGGCATGCCTTAACTGTGATAGCTAAACAATGTCTCTTTTTATTCTATACAGATTCAGAAATGACAAAACCCAAAGCAATCTCTTTTATACTCTCCAGTGTGCAGAAATTCAGCAAGCCAAATGAAAGAAAAAGAACATAACCTTTATAAATTACCAAGTAGCTACTCAGCTACACAGAAGTTACTCTAATACATTCAAATAATTTCTGTGCTCCCTATGAACTGTTTCACAGACTGAAATGGCCATAGGCTAGTGGTACCTACCTCCTGCCACTTGCATCCCAGGTATATTTCGGCCTATGTTCATGCACAGGATGTGAGATACAAATAGTTTCCTTCTCCTCGTGTTATGAAAAGACCCAATTTTTCTGATAGTAGTAATAATTACTAATGTTACGTTCAGTTTACTATACTGATTGGCTTGATTTTAATTTCTTCCACACACACATTTTTGGTAATTTTTTCAAATTGCCAAAAGATTTCTCAGACTGATTATTATTCAACAATCACCTGTGTGTCCTGTAAAAAGGTTTATCTAAGCTGAGCACTTCTATGGGTTTTCGGGCTCATAGTTCATAAGCAAGTTTTAGTATCATCTGGTGCATGCAGGCAACTCACAGCGGGTTGTGCAGGCGACTCAGCTTTGAGTTGCCTGTCTATGGCACTATCTATGTAGAGAGTACATATGGGTAACTGTGTAAATGGTTCAGCCTTGAGTTGTCCTTAAGTCCCAGGCCAAAAAAAATGTGCTGCACCACATAAAGAACTGAAACTTGAGCTGAACCTTGAAATTCCTCAGTAAATGGTATGCCCTGAGTTTCAATTAAAACCACTATTTGGCTTCCTGAGAAAGTAAGATAAGGAAATCCCGGAGGGCTTCAGTGGTTTAAGATGACAACTTTTGTGTATCCAGACCACATGATCCAATTGGGCATAGTTTTGCCACAACCACCTGGAGGGTTTCAGCCACAGCCTTGTGTATTCAAACTGTATAATCAGTCCCTGAATCAGGGGATAAAACTGCTAAGGTTTAGTTTAGATTTTGGGAGATGTCTCTCCAGCACTACACCTCACCTACAGGGAGAACTTTTCCCCTTGGTCGGGACATCAGCCAAGGTTATATTTACCCCCCCTTCACCTAGAGGGGTAAGAGAATGTTAACTAACACATGTATAATATTTAGCATTCTTCCTAATTTGTTATAGAATATTCTTGCTTTTAGGTTGTAATAGTGAATTCTTCCACTGTATCCATATAAACCTGCATTAGTGGCATATTAGACTTCAAATAGATGGTTTGCTTGGGCCTTACGGTTAAACCTGTGAGTTCAAATAAATCATTTGCTTAAACCTTGCAGTCTAGTCTCTTTTTGCTACAACACTCAACAGTCAGAGTCTACCTTAGACTATAAATGCCTTTTATGTATTCCATTTTAAAAATACAGGGTAAAAGTCAGTACAGAATTCTATTCTTGCATGTAGCATTGCTTAATTACATCCTATCTTCTAAAGTTTGGAGGTTTTTTTACTGAGAATCACTCTACTAGAATGAATTAATGTCAATTTGGCTTCAGATCTACATTTGCTCGGAGGACTAAAAAAAATACAGTTTCTTAAAAAAATTTGTTGATTCTCTTTTAAAAGCACAAATTTTAAACTTAACATTACTGTGACACAGCAGTAAAATTTCATTTTCAAAACTGGAATAATTTAGGCAATATGTGATCATGTTCAGTAGTTGAAATCACAAAGCATTCTAATTATTTCTCCCTTCTACAAAACTGCTACTGTTGTCAAAAGATAAAAGTTAGTTAAAATTAAGACAGCAGTGCTTTCAGCTAAAACTGTATGTATTCTGAGGATTAAATATTATATTTAAATTACTTAATAAAAAAAAATATTTTAAAAGCCAGGAAAATCTCATTGATTTTTTATAGTTTAAATGGAAGGAAGGCTTTTCAAAGAAGACAATACAGAAACTCACTTTCTGACATGAATCTGTAGGCCACAACATTCCATTTTTCAGGTGTCATATGACAAAATTGAATCACATTAAATTTCTTTGTGCAGTAGTACAGATTTCCTCAGTAAGACCATTCTCCAAACTGAGGTACTATTACCATCTGGAAGTCAGTGAATTGAGTTAGATATTTACATCTTATGTAAAGACTAAAAAAAGCATGGTAGAAGTGGTAAAAGTAATCTGGAGTGAATGTGAAAACATGGATACCATCCATGTGAAAACAGTGGATTCCACCATGCAGAATTTACTAAACTGTTGGACAGAAAACATAAAGACAAATTTTGATTATACCGAATTATTTTAAAAGTTTGATTATTCATTATTTTTGTCTTTCACCAGAATGGCTTACCTGTATCCAGACCTAAACTCCCAAAATCTCACCATTAATGTTAATAAGCTCTCAATCGGTCCAGTGAAGACTTCACTTTGTGAAAATTTCTTTATGGAGAAATCATTCTTTCTAACACTTCCATTTTCTGAGGAGAGGGAAAAAAGGAAAATGTGGCTATGTGCATGCAGATAACAGAAAAAAAGTTGCATGGAGCCTACTGGCATTTGTCAAACAAGAAGAAATGCTTTCTACAGCCTATAGCATTGAAATTTCCTTGATTAATCCACTGACATAGTGTCTTAGGCAACAGCCTCAGAAAAAAATACATCAGCAAATGGTTAGTATTACACTCACATAGCTAGCTGCCTAATCCAATTACTCAAATTTAAAAGAAGAATAATGTATGTTTTCTAGGGAATACCATGTAGAAATTGAGCGTACATTGTGTCTTCTAATAATTTACACAAAAGTTTGGACAATCTAGTGGAATAAATCCTATGGGACTACAAACGGGGTTTTATATTCTCACAAATCTTTAAAAAAACATTTTCTTAAGAAACAGTGTGGTTTTATAAATAGTCAACCTTTGAGACTTCTTCCTTTAAAGACAAATCTAGCGACAATGTCTGAGGCTTTAGCTTGATAAATTTTTAAAGCCCTTCCAAGATATGGAGGGAGGATAAAGTCACTGAAGCTCTCCAGGATCCTTCTTGCTGCAGAGACACCAAGACCCATACGGAGTCTCAGGTTCTGGGACTCTGGATCATCTAGGGTGCCAGTGGGCTCCAGCACTGAACCCACTCACTCTGAGTGTCTGTGACCTCCTTTGTGTGGGTGGCTTCTGGCACTTTCTGACAGAGCTGCAGAGCAACAGTATTCCAGACAGATGTCATTTTCCGTTTTTGGTTTGGTTTTTTTTTTTTTTACATTAACATTTTTGCATGGCTAATTAAATTTCTTAATTCAGCTATTTCATTGTTCAGTAAATAAGAGTTCATTAAAAACCCATTATTGGATGTTTAACAACAGCATCATAAAAAGTATCACAAAGTTAAGTTAATAATCATATTTGTACTGATATGATGGTATGAGAATGTTAATTAATATTATTTATTTTAGATTGTATCAGTAAACATTATTATTATTGATTGAACGTTACTAAAATGTTTTAATGATCTCATCTTTTATTTATTCAGTGAACAATGAAAACTGATGATGTGCCAAGCACTTGTTCAACGTTTTACTGCTTTCTATAGATTATATTTGTACACAAGAGCAATTAACACATCAGCACACAAGAGATTTTATTGATAGCACAAAGATTATCTTAGGAAATTAACCTTGACCAGTTCAAAACTTTGGAGTAGATAAAGACATAATCTGAACTCTACTGAAATAGTACATAGAGGCCTTGTTGATACAGAGGCTTGGGACTGAGCACTCACGTTAAAGGTTGTCACAAAAAACGTAGAGACCAAATCCTGGCGTGTGGAGATACATTGCATAGTTTCTCTCAGCAGAGGCAGTGCCATGAGTTGACAACATGCTTACACGGGCTACTTCCAACAACTTTAAACATCTAATTTTGGATGTGAATCAGTTTCCCATGAAATAATTGGAAATTTTTCTTTTCAATTTTGAGAGAAATAGTTTTTCCTCTCAATTTGGTACGCAACTTAACAGTTTTTCCCCACACATAACATCCAGGCAGTTCCAACTTAGTTCTCCAGCTTCTTTGCACCACTACTTTAACTTCATCAATATTATTTATTCATTATGGGTTAAATGGAGACAAAATCCTGCTGATTCATTAGTGTCAGAAGATGACATAAGTAAATGGGTTAGTCATGCAAAGTCCATGTGCCATCTTGTATAGTTCAGTCTCTCATAATTAGTGAAATATTAGAAAACTCAGAGTATTTTGCATGTTATTGATTGTTTCTTACAAAGCTATTTGTATGTGTGCTAAAGGGGCAGACAGAAGCAAGCATACTGGTGAATGTGGATTACGCTTACTGGAAAGACTGCTCCATCTTCTGATTTGCTATTAAAGTAACTACAAACTCCATGACTGCACACAGAGAGGTGACAGAGTACAGTGTATTCCATAAGTCGCTTCTCATTTGCATCAGTTCCAGAACTGCTTTATAAGTTACTGGGGTGAGTTAAGTTTCCAGTTATCACAGAGTCTTACATAATTGCCTATGAAACACCTGCATATTTACTCAGGAGAAATCTGTTGTAACAAGTAATAACCCAAGTAAAAAGTACGGGGAAGATATTAACAATAGGCCAAAATGTAATGAAATTAAATGCAGTAAGGATAAGTGTCTCAATAAGAGAAGTAGAATGAGGGAGATGTGGTACAACTGAGCTCTGAAAGCTGCTACCTGAACAAAAGTTTGGAATTTAACACAAGAGCAAAGTTCAGAAATCTGATTTTAAATTCTAGAGACTTTATTGTCATACAGGAAAGAGAAGATTGTTGGTTTTAGAAAGAGATATGACTTTTTTTTCTTTTTTTTTTTTTTTTTCTGTCCATAAATACCTGTATTGTTACACCTCTCTTCTTCACTGCCTCACGGAACACTTCTGGAAGTAGCACAGAGAGTTCTGCCTCTTAGGGCTTGTTCTACACATATTAGTTTATTCATAGGGAGTGAATCAATGCGTAAAGTGTTTGACATCTGCACTGGCAGTAGACTTAAGGGTTTTGTTTTTAAATAACCTTTATATGGTTTCAAAATTAATGTGAACTTCATACTTGTGTTTGTCAAACATGTGGGAACAAGCTGTGTCAACAACACTGAGAAGCCTGAAATAGCAGATGTGAGAACAGAGTACCGCTGTATACTTTTCAAGAAGCAGTCATTTGCATAAGAAAGCACATATTTGACAATACCTGAGAAGTGGTAATGTTCTGAACATCGATTATTTCCCTTCCCATGCCAAAGCAAGCCATTGCACTCGCCCTGTACAAGACATCTATGGATACACACTTCAGCCTGCCTGTGCTGTAGGTGTGCATTTACCTCCCCCCTCATGACATGGTGTGACCACTGGCAAAATGTTTCTCTCCTGAAACCTTCAATTCTTTCTGTTCTTATCCACACTTTTTCTCCAGGGAAAAAATACTATTGCTCTTGCACAGCACTGGTCCTTTGGAGACTCGCAGAAATAACACCATGAAAAAGCAGACATGATCAAGAGGGACGATGTTATTCAGAGAGAGAGAAACTTACAGGGGAGCTGCAGGAGCCCATTTGCCTATCCAACTTCAGAGTGACTTGAAGAAAAACCTACATTGCTGAGAGGTGTGAATGAGTAAGGAATGCTTAACAGAGAAAACAGCCATATCAAAAGCCTAGAAATAAACCCTAGATTAAACAAATTCTTGTACAATTTTCATTTAAAATTAAAGAATTATTTCACTGAAATGAAAGTATTTGCTGACTACCTGACTACAGAAAGCAAGCTTACTGTTATTGACAGTTATTCATGGTAAAGGACTTAGCTCCTAAAAAAACTTGTTGCATTGTATTAAGTTCCTAAAGGTCAATATTTCTTCCTGAGATAACTATTATGAAACCAGACCCTGTGTCAGGCATTAGGGAAATGGTAATTTGATAGAAAGTTCTGTGCTATGATGACTTTTGGTTATGTGGGTTGTATATGTAATATACCAGAAATGGCTTCCTGAAGAAAGCCATAAAAATAAGTTTGGGCATGACAAAGGCAAGGCTGCCTCCTTACTATTGTCCCTTAAGGCAAAGACAATGGACTGTAATACAAATATTTTGTCAGGGCTCTTAAGAGAGCACACTGCATTTATCAACAAAGTCTCCATAGAAACTAGTACTGCACTTGTCCAAATCCATAAAGACTAATACCACTTCGAATTGTATTAAAAGTTAATTATTCTTTTAAAACCTTACAGAAAAGTGGTGGCCAGCAAGAAAAAATTATAATATTTCACGATATCCCCTTGGAATGTGGATTTATAAATGGGGACTATGGAAGACTCACACGTGTGAATTTCCAGAGTGTGAAAGGGTAGAGGGGGGCAGAGAAATGAAGGGTTTGTGCTGTGTTTACTTCTAATAAGTAAGCAGATTGAGTGGTAAATTCACTTTAAAAGAAACTGTCTCCAGTACAAAAAAAAAGGTGCCATCATCCTTGCCCTGAAGTTACTGAGACATCTAATTTTTTTTATTCCCAGGGCATTCTAGAGAGGTGTGAAGTTTAGGTAGCTGCAGGAATTTACAGCAATCTAGCCCTATCCCTTGGCAGCACCAGGACCCTTGTATTAAACTAGCATCTGCAGCAAAGCTTTTTCAGCACATTCATTCCCTTCATTTTCTGAACTTGTTTCCTTCATTTTCTGAACCCAGCAACTGCTTCCATAGGATATGCTTCTATTATCTGATGATGCTACAGTAAGATGATGTCCTTGACAGCTTTTACTTTATTAGTCTTGCACATCTGCATAAAATTAAATTTGTTTCTCCAGTTGAAACTGGCAGATCTTGTTTATATAAAAGTGACAGGACTAATCTGGGTCAACTCAATTCATTCTCTATCTAAAAAAGAGTTGGAGAGACCACAGCATCTCTTTCTTTACAAATGTTGCTTATGATACACTCCAAATTGTCTTTACATTTATACCTCACATTCTTCTATTTGCCAAAGAACTTGATTCCCACAATATTGTTAATTAGTAGTAATCACAGTGATTTAATTATCACTTAGGTATATATTTAAGGTTAAGCTGTACATATATAAATTTTGAATGTGGGCCAACATGGTTATTTTGTGCCAGACAGACCACATAAACTACATAAAAACATAAATATTCAATGAATGAATGTAATTTTAAAGATTAAAATAAAAACATTCTTTTTAAATATACCGTTAATCTGATTTCAGCAAAATTATATTATGGAGATTAACTTTGTTGGTGTCTTTGTTTAAGACACTCCCACCAGCTAAAAAGCATGCCTCTGCTTTCCTTTCTCCCTCTCCTCTCATGATACTTTCAACATAGGCAAAGGAGAAGGGTCATTAAGTGAGTGCTAATGAATTTCTCCTTTATTAAAAACATTTTCAAACCAGAAACTGTGTTCCCAGGTCATTATTGCAGTAATTCTGTTTGCTTGTTTATTTACTCAGGAATAGCTAAGGTACTTATTAGAATTACTTCAATACACAGCAGAACATAGTAGTTAAGCAGCCTCAAAGATGACAGTCGAAAGCTTACAAATATAATTTTCTAACTACACCCAAACTATTAAACAGGAACAGCTGGTTTCTTCCATGTATTTTAATTTATAGATGCTCAGTACCTCTGCCTTCAATGGTGAACATGCTCACCCTGGCCTGTGTTCTTTCCTTACTGTCCCTGCAACAATGACAATATCCAGGTATCCACACAGCTTAATTACTACTACCTCCATCTTCTACTATCGTTAACCAAAAGGGTTATTCAATAGAAGGAATAGATTGTGGAATAGATAGAGCTTTTGGAGGTTTTTAAGACTTAAGAAAAAAGTAAACTAGAACTGACAGTAATCTTTTTTATTGTGTATGTTTTAGAGAATTATTGTGGATAGCGTAACGAGCATCAGCAATGTTCTCTAAAAAATTGGTCTTGAAAGTAAGTGTAAAATTGCACAACTGAGTGCTAAATGGATGTTGCTTTATGTGTGCACCTGCAGAATCATCTGTACAAAACATACAATACCTCTGTGTGTGTGTTAATGCTGCATTAGTACTGAGATCTGTGAGTTAGGTAAGCCACAGTGTGAATAAAAAAATAGCACTAGTCCTACAAGTCCTTTCCTACAAATAAATAGTAAAATTCATGTTGATGATACTCAAATGGGAAAGGATTACTTTATCAGGCTCAATTTCCATGTTATATTCCAAAGAATGCTGTTTTCAAATGCAGGAAATACTGGTTTCTTCAGCATCCCATAGCACACTGTAATTCAAGTTCTACACTCATCTACATGTCCTTAAAATGAGTATGGTATATACAAGGTATTTTTGCAGTAAAGAGCATTTTAAAAGCTATTCAGTATAAAGTTCTCATAAAAATAGACCAAATACAGCCAATTGTATGGTTAACTGCTCCTCTGGATCAGTTCTAGGTTGAGAATTTAGTCAGTAATCTCATCTACAAAGCTACTACTACAATTCACTAGAAACCTCTAGGTAAAATTACTTATAAAGGCCAGCATTTTATGGATAAGAAAATTTAACAAAGGCCATGACCAAATTTAGGGAGGGCTTTTAATATCCACTAGAGCATTAGGATCATGAGCAACGATATCTTTGAAAAGCTGCTCTGTTTTTCTAATGATTGTTTTATATTTATAGCACATGTAGATGATGAAGACATGTATTATTGATGAAGAGTAGGCAAATGTTTTCTACTTAATTCTGAACTCAGTATTTCAGCTGCCTGTGAATTCTTCCAGCCTCCCCATGAGCGTTGGCATGGAATCCATAGTGCGATGGTGATGAAGGCTTGAACAATATCTCAAAAACACCTACGTGCTTGAGGGTGCTTCATGTGCTGCATATTAGTTGGAAAATATTAAATAGAATTCCTTTTGACCTACATGTTACTATGAAGGATCACATTTTCTGGAAGCAGATTGACAAGAATCAAAATGTACGGTCTTCATGCTAACCTTTTATGGAGTCTTTCTAAAAATATAATTAGCTAAAAGGACAAGTTAGAAATCATGTTAATATTAATTATAGCAGATGGAATTTTGAGGGGAAGCAGAAAGGCTAATTTCAATTTCTTTTAATAAGCCTATTTAAAAATAGAGATGTACCAGCTGCAAGCCAGCTTGTATTCACTGAAATTGAAAATATACTGTCGAGCTCATGGGTAGCCAACAACTTCCTCACAAATCTAGAAGCAACAGTACAGGCCTTCTGAACTTGTGACGCATTGCACGCAAACCCTTCTCTCAGAACATGATGGCTGTGTTACACTGTGTCAAATTTTAAAAAGATTTATTCTGAGGATAAGAATTTATAGCACTTGTCACCGTAGGTGATATTGCCAAAGCTGTGCAGAATATCGGCAATTTGCCTACTCTGTAGTCATATCTGTGTGCAGAAAATGTGCTTGCTGGCCAATACAGGTCTAGTTGTTATAAATAATTCTAGCTGGTATAATTAGAAGTGCTGATTTACTTTAAGAACCTAGAGGTTGATCTGGCAAGGTACCGAATGTTTCAAATTCTTCAGACTTGGGGAAGATTTGAAGGAGCTTGTTGGTTCACTAGCTAACTGCTTTTACTAGATTAATTGATGTATTACCATTTTGGGGGGGAAATCCTCTCTTGCTTTCTAAATTTCCAAATATATACATATCAGAGGTAGTTCCCTCAGAGACAAGACTTTCCTGCTGATGTATTTATATTGTGTCAGTTCTTGGAGTGATTCACATTCATTCAGACTCAGTCTCTTTCTTCTGAAGTTTATCTAACTAAATTATTCAAGAGTTAGTTTTGACATTTCTCCCACTAAATTATAGACTGCCTCACCTCTTTGGAGATACAAATGCCTTTTTAGCGGATCAGGTACCACCTCCAGTAGCAGACTAGCCCACTAACTTGACTCCATGTAGTTAAACTTCCCCCACACGGTGATTCAGTTTGTGCATTTCAGCGTGAAGCACCTCTAGTCACTAGAACCTTGTATTTTACATCTGCTTGTGAATTGGTAAAAAATGCTTCAAAAGGACTCCTTCAATGGATTAATGCATGGAGGTCATTACTGTCTGTTATCTGAGATCTGAAATGATGGAAATTAATTGCCTTGGGATTATATTAGTTTGTGCTAAAGGATCCTCACGGTTTCTGAAGGAAAATGCAACTGCACCATCATCTCCTCTTCTCCAAAGTCTGCACTGAACATCCTTACAAGTTTTAGAATACCTTGTAGCCAAAATAATGTTTCTAGTCTAAATCTAACTGCATAAGCCCTAGTACTTGGCATTTCCAGAGACTGTTGCTTATTACTGTATAAGTTTCAGGCTTTAATCGTAGCTAAACCACATTCAATGTTGTCTGGTTATGCTGCAAAGAGACAAGTCCTTTTTTCTGGAAGATGAGAGGTTAATGTCATTTTGTGTGTATAACAATGTAAATTTTCCATTTCATCTGGTTATATATATGATTCAACTAAGCAGGGAGTCTTTACAGCAATACCAGCAATTTCATTATTACTAAGAGCTCTAATCTGAGTATTGCTCACAGTATTCCAAAGGCCATGCATTGTTTTCTATATACATCATAGAATTGCTTGCTATCTCTTACTGCTGTCTTGAAACCAAACCACGCTATTATGAACTACTTAATGTTTCTTATCGATAGTTATTTAAAGCATGTTTTCTAAACAGAGAGATGATTAAAGAGGTGGGAAGATGAAGGCAGTTACAATAGTACTATGTGCTTGTGTCTCAGCCTCAGTTAACACGTACAAGTTTTATATAATAGTGATTTTTATCAATACTTGCAGTTTAAGATTGAAACTGAGTTAACTTATTTTATGAGTATCTGATCATGTCCACAATAACTGGGGGGGGAGGGGGGATGACGGGACACATGACACAACACAGGGGAGAAGAACAATATAGATATATATATATATGTACACATATATATAAAATACTCTTTGCTGTATTTTTCCTTTATATGCTTAGGTTTATTATATTTTAAATTCTTTAGTAATTCACGATGAGATCAGAGTAACTTAGAACTTAAATTTTGAAGTAAAACAAAATCCCTATCCAATTAAATATTTCTGGCTTCAAAATGGCACATGGCAAATTCAAGCTGACACTAATCACTATGGAAAGACAATATTCTTTTAACTACAATCATATCCATACTACAACATCAGAAGATGAACTAAGAAAGTGGATGTTTCTTTCTGCAAAAGTGAGAACATGATAACTGTTCTCTTAAGATAAGGCTCTTTCATAACATAGAAAATATAAACACAGTCATTGCTTAATCCTTGTCAAAGAAAAAACAATACCAAGCAGACCTAACTTAGTATTTATGTAAGTTCATTAAAATGGCAGGTATTTTTTCAAGAATTCCATTTAGCTAACATTCACTTGGAGATGAAATACGTTAAGCATTTGTAGAAAAGGGTCTAGCCACATCTAGCACCACATGTTGTGGGTGTTCATCAGGGTAAATGTGGGTCCCGAGTCACTAAATGACTATAAGGAATATAATCTTGTAACTGATAAGAACAAGGATTACTTACTTGTTTTATTTTTAGAGAAAATATATATTTCTTA
>WUAM01000296.1:494746-520248 GCA_024336885.1 Actenoides hombroni
TCTTATATAAAAAAAAAAAAAGAATTCATGCCTTTTCCCATCAGATAGGAAAAAAACCTGTATTCAACAATCTGGACTTACTATTTTCATCTTCTTTTCTGACAGCAACAACCTAATTGTTCTGAGTGTAAGGAAACAAATAGCTTCACTGACTGCACTACCGTAAGGCTATCAGCAAAAGAGTCATAGAAATGTAGGAGAGAGAATGGATTGAAAACAAAAAATTTCTCCTTATGTTTTCTTTACTATCTCCTTGCTCAATAGCATTATCACTGTCTGCTAGGTCTTCCTTTTAATGCTGCACAGTATAGGAATTCTTGCAGTAATAATGTGTTCTATGATACATAACCTTTCATTAGCTTTACTTAGAGATTTTTGTCCTTATTACCCTTAAAGAACAGCCCTTCAAATGGCCAGAATGTATTAGTTAGTTGGAATTTATTATCATAACTACTTTATGTTAATGTAGCCTGGATGATTTTTCTTTCTACTTTTTATTCTTGAAATGCCTACTTTGCTGCAAATGGAGGAAATTTAGCTGACTACGGGTGTCTTCTGGGCCATAAACTAATTTCTCACAAGACAAACAACATTTCACAAGAGAGTGAATTTAAAATTTCCTTAGAACATTTGCTCATTTTACCTGTTAGAAAAGTCTTTTTGCAAGACTAGTCAAAAAGTGAAACACAGATGTACATTCATGTCCATAACAAAATGTGTTGCTTAAGATGGATTCATCTCTTCTCACTCTGGCTTCTAAAATGTAGGCATCTGGCAAAACAAATCAATGCTTTTTTATTCTGTAGAAAGAAATGAAGTACTTCCAGAATGTGATTGCTCCTGTATTATGGAATATGTTTAAAATAGCTAGGCTTAATAGTCCACAAAGAGCACTCTCTCCCTCCACTGTCTAGAAAATGTTCTGATTACTAGACTAGACACTGTACTTTTACATTACGAAGTAAAAAAGATTGTCATGTTCTTTGTCAATATGAATAAATTAAAACCACAGCATAACCTTACAAATAATGGAAGTTTTATATATGCTAATAGTGTACATGAACAATTATACAATCAAAGGATTCAGAAATCAACTTCTAATCCATTTTAGTTTGGTCATGGGAAAGGCACGCTATAATTTCTGTTGCCTAATTTAGTAAATACTTGAACATTGTCAATTCTGTCTCTGTGAAAACTTTGTAGAGCATTCTGAAATTTCACATCTGATCTAGCTTTTACAAAAAAAAAAAAAAAAAAAAAGTAAGAAAATCTTCCACAGAATGCTGCAACTTCTATGATGGCTCTTTCTCTTATGCCTTTGCCCTAAACTTCAGTCCACAGAGAACTGAACCAATCCACAATATCATTTAAATAGAAGTTTTTGGCACAACCCATAAAGAGACTAAATAATAATTAAAAAGCAAAGCAGCAGCTGGTATGCACCTCATTAACAATTGCTCATAGAAAGTCTTCATTCCATTAAAATAAAAACAAAAGAAAATCAGACACCATATAGAACCTTGCTCCAAAACATCTCAGAGTTACAGACTGGTAATCAAACTGCCTATTTAAAAAAAAACCACCAAAACCACACAAAAATTCCCAACAAACTACTCTTCCACTTTATGACAATATTAAAAAAAAACATGATTATAATCTCATAAAGAAATTTATGACACAGCTTCAGAGTTGAGAAATATGGGAATTGTCATATTGCAACTTGGTTAGCAGTCTGTGCAGCCCATCACACTTTCTCTAACAGGAGAGTCACTACATGCTTTGGAAAATTCTTAGTGTATCAGTGTAATTTCTAGGCCAGACACCATCACTTAATTATTTGAATCATTACTTCCATCTCTGTATCATAAGCTTTTTCCCCTTTCTTTTAAGTACTGATTTTCTCGTCTGTATATACATCGACTTCTCTCTTAAAATTGTCTAAATCATGTGCTTGGTATTTTGTATTACACAAAACGTTCACTGTTAAAGAAAACTCACCATATTGGTTTACATTTGTTCTTTTTCTATTTTCAGTATTTCTTTTTTGATGCACTGTATGGAAAAGAGACTATAGAGTTCCTAGACTAGCTTATCTGTACTAATAAATATCTTGTATATATTCAGAGCAGGCCTTTTTGTACCTATCTAATCCATATAGTCTGATTTTTTTTTTCAATTTAATTACTTTTTTTCTGTCTTCCTTTGCTCCTATTACATTTTTAATCTTTCAACTTGTATATTTTATTTGTATTATATCACAGATTCATGATGATACCTAACAAACAAAAGCAAAAAGTGTAGAGTGGGACTAATGGGGATTCATATTCTGTATTAATAATCATTCTGTATTCTTTTAAATTTTGTTACTTTTCCTTTTTTTTTCTGTTCCTAAAATGTTTTCTTTCTCCCATTAAAAATGTTCCACAAAAAGAGAATATTAATGGTGACTACAGTGACCAGGATTCCTTAATTTAAAGAGAAGGTGTGCATGGTAAAATCTGATTATGATATGATAAATGTAACTAAAAAAAAAAAATAATAAAATTTCCAATCAAGTGTGATACATAGTAGACATATCAGAAAACAAACTTCAGGCAGGCACAACAAAACAGTGATATCTAACTCTGTGTGAAACTTGCTGTCATAATATATAATTGAGAAAAGTGGCTTCATACAGGTCAAAGAAAAAAGATAAGACACTTTGCAGTGAGCATTTCCCAGTAGAATACAGAAATATTAAATGCTTTGCTTTTGGGTTGGATCATAATGTGAATTTTGCCTCAGGTCAAGAGGTGTTATTTGTTTCAAGTAACAACCCTGTATAATTCAAGACTATAAATGCTTCATAGTTTTTTTCTGAGGCATGCATTTACCACTGCTGGACATAAGGATGCTTGACAACATTAACAATTGTTCTAATCAAATACAATTATGCCTATATCATTATTTACCTATAAGATCTGCTATTATATAATTTTCTCTGTCATAGAGTGATAATCTATTATAACCATTTGTATGTTGTTCCTGAACATGCTTGGAATCTTACCTACCAATCTTATCGTCACTTTTTCCTTGTAGTATGCACAGTATATTCTAATTAGCAGTACCTTTTGAGTTGGTTTTGTTTGGTTTTTTTCTTTATTCTTTACTCTCACCTTCTATTTAATTTTCCAAAGTCTTGAATTCTTCAAAGGTGCTTTGGTTTTCCCTAGAAACTATAAAAGTCCAACCCTAAGGCAGGTGTCTTTTTTTAACATTTCCTTTAAGTGTTCTGGCAGGTTACATCTGTCATAGCTCATTAGATTAGAAAATCATGCAATCTAAAGAGATATCTGATGGCAGGTTATAGTGGATGCCACAAGGCAATAGCCAAAAGTTGAGAAAATGAGCAATGCTTTTTAAGAATGACTATCCCTTACTTGCACTGTTTCTTAAGTAACTAACTACACCAACCAGTTCTTGTTCTCTTAAAAATAACCCTTGCTCTTATTGCTTTGCCCTGCAAGGCACCTACCTTGTCCCCAACGTAGCAAGGGACTTCATAGAGAGTATTTGTACACATCAGTGGAACACTGTACTTCTTTGAACATTGTCCTCTAAAATACCTGGAAGAAAACAGTTACAAATTTAAAGAAAAAGGAAAAATAGCCAAAGTTTCTAAATTGCTTTTCTACAATTAATCTTGCTAAAATATGTATTAGGCTGATTATGACTATATATCTTAAGGCTTTCAAACATATTGAAAGAAACCAATTTTAATCCAGTATATCTGTAAGGAGCTACAGTGTCTAAGGTATGTCTAAACAGAAAGGTTCTCACTGGTAGTGTTAAAAAATGCATTTGTACAGACACTGCTTATGCATGGTCACACCTTTGCTATTTAAACAACAGTCATAAATACCATGGAGAAATGGAGTCCCAGATTGACAAGCCAAGTATTATCTCAATACAGTGATAATGATGTTATCTTTATATAATTCATTGTACCTGATTCAAATGGAGGTGGAATTTAAAACCATCTGTTAGTGCTAACATGCAGCTTCTTCTTTGAGTGTGATATAAAATATTAGGACATTAGGTAGGGAAAGTTCAGTTTAAAAAAGGTAGGAACTACTAACTGACCAAAAGTACATAGCTCCTAAAAATTCCTAAATTAGTGCCAGACAAATCCTTTAGAAAATAGGATTCTGCTATTTGAGTACTGAGTTTGAATATGCTTTTGTTTGCTCTTATGAGTTAAAATAACATAGTAATACAAATGAACATTGAAAATATACAGAAAAATGCATATACCTACTGCATCACTCTAAAAATGTGATTCTGGTGAAGATGAAACCTATGAAGATACTAAGATAGAGCAGCTGGACAGGACAATATGTTTTCTCTGCCACTCTGCATCTGTGCTCCCCTCATCTCTCTTTTCCAACACAACACTTTAAGATCTCTCACTTTCCACTGAGAGATTTGGGAGGTAGTTGATGAACTTTATTCCACAGCTTTTAGAAATATTTAGACAACAATCACACTTTGATGAGGTGACTCACAGGAAGCACACAATGGGCTGAAGATTACTCTCAGCTGTCTCTCATAGGCTCAGCCTGCCCCATTGCAAGTTCCTAAGAGGCTTCAGGTGGTGTCTGGTTTGGTGTCCAATTAGAAAGAGACTCTAATGACAAATCAGACTCTAATGACATTAACAAGCATTAGAAAATGAAGTACTAATAAAAGGAGTGAGTTGGAGCAGTGTGTCTTGTGGTCAAGCTGCTAGGTGGCTCACTCAAATAAGTGCAATGGGCTTTGATCAGCTTTTCCTCTGGAGTGTTATATTTCAAAACAAGGCTTAAACAGCTAGTGTTGTACAGGATATTATCTATCTAGTATTGTGTATTCCTGTGTGTTTTTCTCAGCCTCCATCAAGTACACAGTATTTCTAATTTACAGGAAAGGAAGGTAAGTTACAATTTTTGTGACTTGAGTAACCACATCATACCAATGGCCTTGGCCCATCAATCCATCCAGGCTAGATGCCTCTGCAAAACATCCTTACCTTCAAGCAGATCAACACACATCCGTAACTTTGTGCCATCTGCAAGTTTACTGAGGGTTCCCTTGATCCCCTCATCCAGATCTCCATCCAAATCCACATCTCTCATCCAAATAGCTACTCTAACTTACCACAGCCATTCAAAGTAGAAATAGAGTGACACAGTATATCACAAATTACCTGGTGACTGTTATCAATAGTTACCAAAAAAGCTAAGTTAACTCTGCAGGTGTGGGATAACAGCCTGGCTTTCTGTGTAACAGAAATGCAGGCTAATATAGTGCGCTTTAGAAGAAAGGTTAAGATGTTTGCAACCATTAGGTTATTATGCTATCTCTGGGGATGGAGATCCACTGAGCTGGCGCACCAAATAACTCAAGGAAGGAGCCTTGTGAAGATAAGGTGGTCCTGTTTCAGCTAAAACAACAAAGGCAAGCAGCTTTGATACAGATCTTGAAGGCTATAGTGTCCAGGCAAAGACCTTTGCCTAATTATCTGCAAAATTAATACTAAAGTGTACACCCCTAAATATGGTAATGAGCCTAATGGAGTACTTTCGAAACATGCATGACTACATCACCCAGCTCGCTGTCCAAATCATGCTAGACGTTACGTAAAAGGCAGGGACACGTGGGATTAGGATATAAAAAGCCACGAGTGGGATGCCCCTTCTCCTGGGAAAGGGGAGAGAAGACTGCAGGTGTAGGAGAGAGTTGACAGGCTGTACTTGTCTTCCTCCACCCATGATAGAGATGCCTTCTTGGTAAGAATTGTGCCCTCACAATATGGTACACCTTTTCCTGGCATTACTATTATATATTAGTGTTATTACAAAGGCTTGCACCTCTGTCGGATGTTACCCACGAATTACTAACCTGAGCTCGATTTTCCTTTTGCAGATAGTACATTTAGCAACAGCAATTCCGAATTTATTATATCTGATGCTGTACTAAATTAAGCCTATCTATTTTTAAACTCTCAAACTGTCTCAGTGCGAGTCCTTATCAGGGCTCTGAAACAGATGAACGTTGACTTTGCAAAACCACTTCAGTGAAAGTTCTCAGGGGTCTGAAATAGGCAAATATCAAACTCGTACCCTTAAGGTGACAGAAAATTGTAGTGTAGTTGGTGGGATTGTGTTGTGTGGCAATAGGCAATACAAATCAGCATAGCTACAATTACATGAGGTTTGATAGGGTCTTAGGATTTGTTAATGGGGAGACCATGTTCTTGTGTAGTTGTTTGATTCCTAGCGTTGTAGATTGGCAATTTTAGGTCAGGGACTTTGTTTTGTTTATGCCAGCTGACTACCTCATTTTTCACTTTCTATAAATTGCTGCGTCTTAAGCAGAACTAATTTCTTTTGCCTAGTCACAGGTTTCACTACCTTTGCCTCAGACAGACAATCTTCCTATCACCTTCCATCCTACTTGCTGTGGTCTCCAAATTGTTTCCATGTACTGAACTGATACTGAGCTAGAAAGAATCACCTACGTTTAATCTTTGTTACAGCATCTGTTTTTTTCTCAGTTGCTAAAACGTACTACTGGGTTATTCTTTGAGCCTATGGCACCATCTGAATAATGGTGTTTTCCATTAACTATATAAACCTTATTTGTAACTTACAATGATAAAATCATGAAAGTCAATTTCCAAGAGAAAATCGAAGCCCTGATAGATGGAATACTGTACCAGACATTCAAGGCAAGAGTAGGACCAGTGAAATCAACTCCCTTAACCTCTTTCCGTGGCCGTTGGCAACAGATAAATATAGAAGCCCATCATGTATTGCCTGAAGTTTTGTATTCATATTTCAACTCTAGATGCAAATGTATGTTCATCCTATCCTTTCGCATGCAGCTCTAAACTGACAGTTCCTGTGTTTCATGCCTCATTTGCCTGATAATATCTCTCCTGGTTTGAGTTAGAACAGAACTAATTCTGTTCAGTGATTTTACTTTTCAGCTCAGGCTCTTCTCAGTAACTGCACTTTCAGAAGCTAACAGCATATTTCTGCAGACAGTGTCTGCTTCTAGCAGCGATAACTCTCAAAGTTTATAGTTACTGTGCAGGTCAAGGTCGATGCTAACTCTTGTGTGGCATACTGGGAGTGCAGAAAGTAAAAGGCTGCTCCTGCATCAAGGAAAGAACAGGACCGGTGACCCTAAACCAAACAGTGAGGGATTCCATCCCATGTACATCATATTCAGTATAAAGCTGAGGGATCATGAGGGTCAAGCTCTCTTCTTCAATGGCCAACATTTGAGGAGGACTTTGTCCTTTCTGCCTTCAATCCTGATCTGGATGTTCCTGAATCCAGTTCCAGAATCCAGCTCCTGAATCCAGTTATGTCTGCCACTGAGTCCAGCCTGGGACTTCCCCAGTACCTGCTCCACAGCATCAGTGGTGACGGTGATGTGGTTGCCATCAGCAGGGTTGGGTTTGATACTGTTTTTGTATATTTTTCCATTTTATTATTATAATTTCATTACAATGGTTTTAGTTTTTGAATTGATAAGTCTCTCTCCCTTACTCCTTTTCTTTTCCCCTTTGGGAAGGGAGAGGGGTTAATAGAGAGCAATCTGCCATTCATCTAGTGACCGGCCCAATCCTAAATCTTGACAAAAAGCTGTACTTTGTTTTGATCAACTGATATTTTCTTTATTCCTTTTTTTAAACATGAATAAAGATATTCCTATTTTTAAAGTTTTAATTTTTAAGAAAGAGAGCAAAAACATAGCATTCATGAGACAATGGATGCTATCTCCTTTTCACTGCCTACAGATAGATGGCAAAACATTAAGATTGACAGATGTGTGATAAGGAGTGAATCATTGTAGCTCACTTTCAATCATTTCTCTTTTATTCTAAATTTGTGTTTTACTGTCAGAGCCTCTGTATTGTTAACATCACTTATTACCTCAACTGTCCATAGGGGAGGAATGATGTACTGTTCCAGACAGGATTTGTTGAGGTTTCTTTCATTTCACTATTAATTGGACACCTTTCTACACATTTTGTCCTATGATCTAGTAGGCTAGACCAAAAGAAGTGATCCAAAAGGTTGTATGAATATTTTCTGTAGGGTTTTTTTCTTGTTTGTTTTTGTTTGGTTTGGTTTTTTACCTTCACTTCTACTGCATGCTAATCAACAGCATAATACTAAGCATACAAGAATCGAGCAAAGAGATAAACTTAGCTCAGAAACAGCAGTGATTTTATCTCTCTCTCTGCAGAGAGTAGTGAATAAGATGGTTAGAATATTTTTTCTTTTTCTAATCTTTTAACTGGATTATCAATGTCCCCCTTTGATTTCCTCAATGACTTATTTTAAGAGGAAAGGATAATATGAATTCTAATGATGCTGGATCCTTTGAAACAGAATTTTAAAAACTGTGATGTAAAAGTGGGAAAGAAGGGTTCAACTGGCTTAAAAAGCAGCCTGAGCAGTGGGTTAGTCTCAACATAAGCAACATAGAGAAAATCAAATAGTTTTAGACAATCTTAGTTCACTGAAGAGACAAGCAGTTAGAAGATACTGATTTGGATAGAAAGAGGCTGGCAATTATTTGAAGATCAGAACAAAAACTTAAAAGCACACAGGAGAAAAAGGATGGGGGAAAGGAAAAAATATAAATTCCATGAAACTGGGAAAAAATAAGCTGAACCACTTTTCAGTGTATATTTCTATTGTGTATTGTATTGTGTACCTGTATTTATTTCATAGGCAAAGGCTGCATCTCGTTCTTGAGAACTGGCTAGCTCAGCTATATTTGGCATGCATCACTTCAGGCAGAAATTTTATTTGGACAAACATTTCCTCTGCTTTAAACAAGGAGGAACCACCCTGACATTATTACAAAGACCATTGTGTGTAGACATAAAATGTTACAGGCATCATTCTGTTTGCCCCACTTTGTATTTTCATTAAAAATTAAATAACACAGTTCTGCAATATTGTAAATATGAGATCCAAATTGTGATAAAGCAAATAATTCAAATACAAGCTCAGAAAATCTCAAACATCTAAATATTAAATATGTAGAGTATATATAACACATATAAAATCTTGCTACAGAACATGAGTCAGGCTTAACGACATGCAGTTCTTCACCTGCTATACTCATGCTGGCAGACACAGATGGCAATTAAATAACAGTTTGGATGATACCTGTAAAATAAACCTCTATTACATCTCTTTATCAAAAGTATTTTCCTGTTGAGACTAGTGAAAAGAAGTTATTGTGGAAATGTTCGTTTTCCATTTAATAGTCTAACTTATATTTGGAAATACGGTTTAGGTCAGAAAGGAGACAGATGATTATCCTTCAGAGTATAAGAACACACAAGATATTCCATCTTTAAGTTACCTAATTAACCACAAGACAGATCTACAGATAGCCTACATTAGTGTCATGCTAGGGAAAGGAATTGAGTTTTAAAGTAGATTGAATGTTTGTCTGTAAAAAATATATTGCAATTCAATGTTTTGCCATATATTTTCCATAAAGATCTTTTTTACACTAGAGTTAGACTAAAATGTCAAATTGCTTGAGTTATGCCAAGTTCTAGAACTCAGTGCTGAAATAAACTTCATAATCCTGGTTTTGACACTTTGGTACTGATAGTCTTTCTAGCCATGGTCCCAGTGAAAGGAAGTGATACTAAGGTTCTAAGCATGTAAGCTAGGAAGTGATTATGCTCTTTTGAATATTTTAATTCTTGTGCTTTCTATCATATTATATGAAAATAGAAAGGAAGTCTGTATTCACCAGTATATGAAAGCATCTATTTTTAGGTATCTAATCAGCTCCCTTCACATTAATTAAGTGGCACTCCTAAAGCTAAGCATATGCTCAGTCTAGATTAGGGCCTTCTTAACAGTCCCAAAAAAGCAATCTTTTAAATTTAAAGTTCTTCTTCTTTATAGTGGCACTATAGGCACTTTACAACTAGTTTTTAATGATTATTAGTCATTTAGTCTCCTCAACCACCTACACATTGGTTTCAAAATGCTTCTTATATTTTTGTTGTTTCGTGGTTGAGCATGGCCATACGTACAGGTTCAGTACATATGGAGATGCTTCATCTACAACAAGAAACACAAAAGTATTTCTGGATTTGAGTAACATTATCACAAGTTTTTCACAGTCTTACAACAGTAAGAAATTTAAAAAGTGTTTGATTTTCCACCAGAAAACTGATGAAATGTTGCCTTGTACCATTCTTCCAGGAATTTCCAATCTCATGGAAGTACTTAATAGTAGTGGATTCAGTTTTTGTTAATTGGATTAACTGAAAAAACCCACCCTTCATTCACATCCATAAAATGGTAGCTATCTACTGGATCTGAAATGTAACCAGCTAGAATAACACAAGATGATTATTTTCCCTTTCTTCATCATCCTAACAGATTGTTAGCTATCGCCACCAGCAATTCCTTTACACTCAAGTTCTGCTTTGATGTAGAACAGCTAAGATACTGTATTATAGCCTTGAAAATATTGTAGTAATCCTAAAAATTATTCTGAAAGCTGCCAAGTATCACTTCTTCATAAATTTAGACTATTCCTCTGTTCAATCAGATGGAAAACCATTTCAAAACTCATGAAAATAGGTCTGTTAGGAGCAGGACACTTGATTAGGCTGTGGACTATGAGGGAATTACAGAGGAGATCATATCACAATATTAAATGTGCTTCTGAAATATGAATATGAAATACAGGGAAGAAACTCAGCCCAGGCACTATGTATCAATTACTGATATGAAGCTCCCAGGGAACTACATTACCTCCATTAATTACAAAGTATTAGCTCTAATCTCCTATAGTGTGAAAATATTGTTTTACATTGCTAATGGGCCCTAAAGGAGTGGTTCATTCTTCTCTCCTCTACTGTTTAGAGTTTCCTAGTCAAAACAGTGTAATTCTACAGAATCTCACCTCACCCAACTCCACTTCATGGCTGAACAGAATCCCAGTTAAACCACAGGTGGCTTTTTTTGTAAGGAGAACTCCAGACGAAGCTTTCCAGAGAAAATAAACCACACAGCAATTATTGGCACAGACATGTTATTTATCCTCAGAATGCTACAAGTTTCTACTGAGATGATTGATTCATGCCAAATCTGTAATTCCATTCCTTCTATGAAATGATTGATAACACATTTTTAATTTCAGTTGATAGTACTTTTTTTTCCTAATATTTTTTTTTCTCTCTTTTTTTTAGCTATTTTTTAGTTGTTACTTTTTGGTTTTGTTTCCTTTTTTCATAAAAACGATGAGTGGTGAGGAGCTTCCAGTGAAAGGAAGAGACTTTGGAATTTAAAACAAAACCCACCAAAACCAGTTAACCTTATAAAGTCCCAAATAATTTTTAAAATTGGTAATGTGAATGTTCTGTTCAGTTTGTGAATATCAAGAAATAACACAAAATTAAGTGAGCAAACATAATCACCTCTTTGCAAGTTTTTTCACCCACAGGTATCAAGAGAGATCCACTGATAAATACATTCCTCATTGGATTGATTCCTGCTCAAAACCTGGTTTAATACAAAGCTTCAGAGATACAGAGTGGAAAAAACTCTCAGTCAGTCTAGTGGAGGTCATGGATGAATGCATGCCAATAATTTAATACATAATGCAAACAGTAAATAAAAGAGCACAGCTTAGAGAACATGAAGAGCTCTCTAAGCTGCACTTGCAGCCAAGTGCAGTCAAATGTCATCTGCTCGCCTGCAGAACAACTAAGCAGCTATGGAAAAAGTACTTTGCAAAATGATTGATGCTTTTACTGATGAAAACTGGAAACCACTAGCTATTGCTTTCTGGTTTCCATATGCTGTCACCAACAAATAAGCTGACTGATTGCCAACATTATTTAAAAATATCAATGAATGAGCCGTTACACTAAAAAGCAGATGACCACATGGGCTATCATCAGCTGGACTAGCTAGATTCATCTGAGTTCCTCAACGTGAGTACTACTGCACATTCTGTGTAAGAGGATCCACAGCTCTGACATGATTTACTATTGCCAGGCAACAAATACACCAAATGCCTTAGGCCTGAGAGAAGAAAAAATATTATTTGGAGAAGGTTCCTTAGTGTGTGCAATATACAGTAAGAAATCATTAATAAAGCTGTGCTCTGTACAGAGTGGATAAATGATTTTGCTCTCAACATTATTAGTAGTAAAACTCACCTGAGACATTAGTTAAGTTCAAACATAACTTTCAGCACCTAAGTAATTCTATTGACTGTAATGATATTATGCAGTTACTTATAAGTGCTGGTGCAGAATCCACTCTAAGGATTCTGCTTTTTATAGAATATTTCAAGTAGAAATATATCATCATGGAGTTGTTTTCTTTATTAGAATTTTCCAGAAAGAAGTCAGTATTTAGACTGGGTTGATATTCAAATGAGAATTACTATGCACATTCTTCCATTTATTGAGATTGTATTTTAATTTGATTTTAATGACTGTAAAGTGCTCCAAGATGTTTGCAGGAATACTGCTATATAAACATAAGTGGCTGATTATATAACAAATTTTTAGCATGTCACTTTTAGTACAAAGGAAAAGGAGTTAGAGAAGTGCAGGTACTAGCAAACTAGAATTCTTAAGCAGTAAAGTGACCACAATCTGGACATCTCTTTAGCAGTTGAAACTGTGAGATTACTATTTTGAGTGCATTCTCTATCATAATAAATCTATTCCATGTATATGAGTTAGCATCCGCATTGGTATTTTTACCTGAAGATAGTAGCAGTCTGCTAGGCTCTGTTATACTCGAAGCAACAGCATTTTATTTCATGTTACTTCATGTCACTATTGGGAAATGGCTAAAACAAGCAGTGTTTAGAAATTCACTTATTAATACTGTATCCTAAAATGAGTTTTAATTATAGACATCACCTGAATAACAGAAGTGCGGAAATGGCTGTCACTATGTAGGACTTGTGGAGATTGTGACTGTGGTAACATAACTTGGAAATATCATACTTCTCATTGTTTTTCTTTCACTGACTCTGCTTATAATTGCATGCTTGGAAGAATGCCAGGTGTCAGTATGATATCTGTTTTTATTATTTCCACTCTCAGTATAAACACCTGTTTTTCTGCATTTCACGTGAAGCAAAGCACACAGTTAACAGGTATTTCCTTCTCTTATCTATGGCAAAAATCTTTGGTAGTGGGACATCCAGAGGACAATTCTCACAATGTAAAGTTCTGCAGCTCTTCAGAAGACCAATGATAATTATCACTTTGATTCAAATTTTAGTGCTATATTAACATGCATATGACCTTATATTGTATGATCTGCTGCTGCAGGCTGCTTTGACTTCAGCTAAGACATCCTTACCTATACATTTATTAGGATCCTAGGTACTTCTTACAATCAGAGGGAAAATATTCACCTTGATACCTTTTTAGAGCTGGGTATACATATATGTGCATACACAAATTCACTGTAGATACATGTAGACATACATACATGTGTCCGCACAGGTACAAGTTAAACCACAAGAATATATATAACTCATTTAATATATTATAATTTTTCTTAGAGAAAGCCACTGTCTCTTGATAGCACTCATGCAGAATTCTAGTTGGTTTATTTATGTAATGTGAGAATTCACAAGCATCTTTTGACAGAGAATATTGGGTATGCAGGAGAGTGATGTATAACCCACAGTGCAACTGTGTCTGGCTTCAGAGCAAGAACATTCCCATCACAGTCTAATCCACATTACTGGATATTTTCAACCTACTCTAAATGATCTGGTCTGTATCCTTCGCCCCCCAACCCCACCCCAAAAAAAAAAAACCCAGAAAATTATATTTTACCTGTTTTACATAGGAAAAATCGAGGCATAAGTAATTTCAAGATTTGCCTACGATCAGACCCCGATGGAGTGCCTATAACATGAGGTAGAATGAATTGGAGTTCCTGCCAACTTAACCCCTGACCAGAGTAATTAAATAACATTGGCTTCCTGTGAAGCTGAAACAGGACAGAGTGATGTATTATCCTATCTCTTGAACAGTACGTTTAGATCATATTGTGAGGCTTCAGCATGAACACTCCATATGCCTCCCAGCAAAAGGGTTTTTTTCCCCTGAAGATTTATTTTGTAGCTTGCTTACATGTCAGGAGCTTATTCTTTGATTGTGTGTATATGTTATTCATTATTTGATTGACGTGTTCATTTTCTGGAAAAATCTGTATCCCTACTGTTCCCCTCCCCTTCTTGGGAATTCCTATTATATCTGAGTAGTCATATATTGAATGTTGTTCTTCTCTGTTCCTTAAGAAAGGAAGAAAACAAAACATCTATGCCCTGTGTTCAATGTTACTTTCCTGTCTTGTCTGTATAACACAAAAAATCAAAACTGGTGAAAGCTACAAAACAATGACATGAAGTAGAGCACATGATTCAATCAACTGAGATAAGAGTAGACATAGAACTAGCTTGAATCAAGTCACAGAATCAGTGGCATACAGCATAGCATGATACACATTGACTTGTACTTCAATATGCATTTAACTTAATTTAGGATTTATAAGGTTTTATATAGTTTTTACATATTTCTCCTGTGCATGTTGGAAATTTTGTAAGAGGACAAAGGGCTGGAGCTGGATGCAAAAGGAAGGATTTCCACTCTTATTATTACATATACAAGCCTGTAGTATAATAATGAAAGCCAATTACAATTGCCCTTACAATCCTCTTAGAGCAAGCAACAGTACCTAGACCCACTATTAAATGACTTACATCGCACAAGTGATTTAAATAATATTTTTCTATTTCTAGACTCTGTAAATCAGATACTTACACGTATCAATAGGTATATGAATCGCAGTTTACAATTGCTCCCTGACTTCCTTTTAGGTGAAAAGGAGACCACTGAAGAACCAGCTTCAGCTTTTCTTTCTTCAGATGGACTGTCAGAGTGCGAACAAGTCTGAATGGGAGTAGAACTGTATGCTATTTCTCCACTGCTGCACAAGCTAGCAAGGCTTCTGAGGTGGGGAGGGGACTGTCAAACTTTTTCTGCAATTTTTTTATTAGAAGGTATTTAGTCAAAAACTGTTAATTGTTTTGGATTTCACTGGGATGTGAGTTTTAAAAGTTGCCGAACATACATTTGAACTCCAAGTTCTCTAGAGCAGCTATATGCTATGTTTGATCCTTTTAGTGTATTTTGGCTTATAGAAGAGATTGTTTTGCCAGTACAATTAAGCTTTTTATTTGTGACTTGGTCATACAGGTTTGAGACTCATCCTGCTTCTCTATGACCTCTCATGAGTGTGTTACAAGTTTTGTTACTTCTTTTAAAACCTTGCAATTTGCTTCGGGAGTAAATTGAAAGTAAAATATATATTTCTAGCCTTTATGATTGTGGAGAAAAGCCTGAAAATATGAACAGTGTGAAGTATTAAGGATTATAAAATTATAGGAAACAACTGAAAAATCCCAAAGGTTTTTATCTCATAATTTTTAAGCCAAACATGATTTTTAGCCTTGAGGTTCACAGCATGATATATACCACTGTGATATTTACATAACCATATGGGTTTGCCAGTATATAACTTGGAACTACACACACAAACTTTTTACTTATTTTAAGGAGACTAATTGTTTACTAGTGTTTTTAGTTCTCAAGATGACAGAATTTCGATTTTAGTTCTCCCTTAAGGAATTCCAAAGGGCAAAGCAAATTGAAAAAAAAATCTGTAAATTTCAGTTTCTACCTTTTCACCATATCCACAAAAAGAAATTGGCAGTTAGATGAAGCTGCGCCCTATCAAGCTAGGGGCACAATAATTCTCTGCAATAGATTTGTCTCTCAGGGTGTAACATGTCCTCAGACTGAACAAAATGCTTTCTGCTTGGAATGATTGAACTGAGCTCTGTGTTCACAGTGTGGCTGGAAAGAAAAAAATAATTTCCAAGATTAAAAAAAAAAAAAAAAATCTTTCACATCAGCAACTGCATTATTCTCAAAATTCTTTTAGAAGAAAGAATAAAATCAACATTTTCAGTTTTTTAGCAGCAAAAATACATTCATTGATACAAGCTGATTAGAAAGACCAAAACCAAACCCCACAGAAAGGCGGATAAGCCATGCAGTAGTGTTACAATGGCAAAGACAAAAAATACTGTATTAGGGTAAAAATGCAGGTTTTGTAAATTGAGTGTCTGACTCAACAAAAATATTTCCTGAATCACTCCATTTGATTTGAATTTTTATGTAGAAAACAAGCCTCCACAATTCCAGCTGATTTCTTCTCCTTTATGCTCTCAGGTCATGGTCTAACTCCTCTGCAGAATACTTTGAGCCTGAGAAACTAAGCATCAACCAATCCTACTTAGCTCCAGAACATCCATTCTAGTGCTGCATTCTGCATCATATGATCTAGCCTTGGTGTTGTCTGATGTAATTCTTGGCTCTGTGGTGAAAGATTTTTTTTTTTTGTAGATCAAACTCAAAATTCAGAAACAGATTTTGAGCTAACATTTTGAAGATTCAAATTTTTTTTATTTTTCTTTTTTAGTTTTGGTACAGTGCCTTATCTCTAATGCTATGAGGATTTCACAGCTGAAATTATTAAGTGCATTGTGTCCCCATACTTAATTAAGACCTATGCTTCTTTCAGTGAACTATTCCCTAAGTGACCATCTCCCATGTCCTCAGCTGCTACAATGAAAAGGGTAAGAATTCCTAACTACTTGGAGAATCAGTAAGTTATATAATTCTACCTGTTTTGTGTGTGGGGTTGTGGTTTATTTTTTGTTAAATTGTAACTGCAACTCTGGAAAGTCCCCTTTTACATATAAAATCCTATTTCTTTTATAAAACTTTAAATAAGCTTGGCCTCAATCATACTGCATGGCAATTAATTCCATAGACAAATTACATTGTAAACACCATATAGCTTTTTATTCCTTTTAAAATACTTGCTATAAAGCCAACTGAATCAGTAGTTGAAACCAAGATGCAATTAGCAAAGGAGATATTTAGAAGTAAAAATAGGGAAATATTTCCAAAATAACACGTAGTTATTTTGTTCCCAGTGTTCAGACACCAGCTGTGAGCTAGAAGTGCCTTCTGGAGGGAGTAAAATAGGGTGTGTTGCATTTCACACTTACACTGTATACTAAGTAGTCAGATTGTTAAGTGTATCTTTTTTTTTTTTTTTTTTCCCCCAAATCAGAATGCCTGAAGTAAACATTTGTTGATTTAATAGTTCTCCTGGAAATTATTTTAGATATTATTTTCCCATGCTGCAGATCTAAAAGAACTTCTAAAGATTCTCTCTGAAAAGTTCAGAAGTCAATCATTTCACTCCTAAGCAGGCAGAGCTGCCATTCAGCTGAAGACAGTCATCAGCCTCAGGACTGAAATTAGAGACTCCTAGAAGCAAATAAATATGAGTGAAACAAGGTAAAAAGTTTGATTGTAATAACCCTTTATAATGTGATTTTTAATGCCATATAGAAGACTAATGTTTTCATAGCCATTTAGTACACATTCACAGAACGTTAGAATCATTCAAATCTGAACGCTTGCAGTGTTGGTATCATGCTACCTTTAAAACATTATTTATAATTGTGCCATCAATACACCCTCTTGGCAGACGGATCTTGGCGTCTTTGCTTTACCAAACATTCCTTGGTGGTTTATGCTGAGGGCCAGATTTATAAACCAGCAGACAGCTGGCTAATTATGCAAATAGGTAAAGTATAATTTTCCCTGGGTGGTTAGTGCAAGGACCTTTGGATTTCTTTTGACATCTTTAAAGGGATAAAGTAAAAAGTACTTTTCAAATACTGAAACAAACTGAAACAGGTCTAAGGGCCATCTCATCCACATGACTGGATATTATTTCTCCTTTCCCATCTGTAAAAATACTGTAACAAAATAGTCCATAGATACCTTGCTTCATCTCAACTACTCCTTACTCCTTGAGGGCTGATTTCAGCCAGAAAAGAGAGGAACTGAAGAATTGGTTCACTACATTGAGGACATTTTGGGGAAGGGTGGGTGTTGAGAGCTGTTTCTTTTCAGTTTTCTGTAGGTGTCAATTACAAATGTCTTTTGTAAAGCAAGCACCCCACTTGAGGAGTATAGCCCAGTTTAAATATTTCCAGGCTCTTTTAAAGTACAGCTTTAGTTTACATCCAGATTTATGTATTTACTAGTAATTACAGCTAATGACAGAGACAGGTAAAGAGACAATGCAGTCGGCTGTCCCAATTCTTCATTCTCTGCATGCATATAACTCTGCACCAGTAAGATGAAACATTTCTGGGTTTGGGTAAAAGCTGCTTAAGCTAACACTGTTAGCATTCTTGTAACGCTTTGAACTAGAATGACTTAAGGTCACTGTAGTCAAGGCTGAGCTAACATTGTTCTACTGTACTGAGATCCAGGTGAACTGAAAGAAGATTTATTAATTATCTTTAAGATTAAATACAACCACTTCCTTTCTCTAATCTTTGCAATACAGTAATTTAGGAACAAGTAGAAACATTTACCCTGGTATACTAGGAAAAGCATACATATATTGAAAGTAAAAACAGAATAGAAATAAAGTAATAGGCTTTGTACTCAGTTTATTTGGCAATGTGATAGAACAAGAAATGTTTGTGCTACTTTACATCACTGCTTATTTTTTTGCAGATAAATATATACCCTCATCTAAAATACTCACCATCTGAAAGTACCTGGAATGTAAAACATATCATATCATTTTGGTAATGACAATAGTATTATACAAAATTGATGGCTAGATATCGTCATCCTTTCTAGAAATGAGAAGTTGGTCTCATGCCCAGGTTACTGGAAAATGTATTTTAACAGTGTTCTGGCATACTCAGTGTGGTGATTTTGTGAACTAGGTCCAAGAATAAAGCAAAAGACTGTTCATCTGTATAGTGGTGTAGCTATCCCAACTACTCCAACTGATACGAAAAACTGCTGTAGCTACCAGTGGCTTTGCTCTCATTTATTAGTTTTGTAATGCAATAATTATCCAGATATCCATCTATACACTAGCATCCAAAGAAGGTCAATGAAGCTGGTGAAGCGTCTAGACCACACGTCTTATGAGGCGCGGCTGAGGGAACTGGGGTTGTTTAGCCCAGAGAAAAGAAGGCTGAGGGGAAATTGTATCACTCTCTACAAATACCTGAAAGGAGGCTGTAGCAAGGTGGTGGATGATCTGTTCTCCCATGTAACAAGTGATAGGACAAGAGGAAATGGCCTCAAGTTGCACCAGAGGAGGTTTAGATTGGATATTAGTCACCATCCCTGGAGGTATTTAAAAGATGTGTAGATGTGGCACTCAAAAGGGACACGGGACATGGTTTAGTGGGGGACTTGGCATTGCTGGGTTAATGGTTGGACTCCTTGATCTTTACTGTTCTCAATAATGGTAATTCAAATGGCATCTTTTTTTATTGTTGTTGTTCTAAATGGAGAATTATCTTTGCTGACAATATACTCAAGAACAGTAATAATCTTACATTCAACAAATAGCTGTAATGACAAAGAATTCCAAAGTTATTTATAGAATGAAAGACAGGTTAACCTGGTCAGATTCCATCCTTCTTTGAAAGTTTTTCACATTATCCTCCTTGAACTGGAAAGAAAGGCAGATAATATGAAAAGGTTTACCTACTGACTGAGAACAACTCATTCCTGAATCATGGAGGGTGTGAAAAAAAATGAGGAAGTCCAGAGAGCATGTGAGTGTGTAGAAAAGGCATTAAGTCTGAGCTTACATTCCTATGTGTTGTGGTAACCACCCTTGTATGGCTTCTGGCTCCATGGTGCTGTATAAAATACCACAGACAAAAGCAGTGAGGGACAAGTTCATTAAGATACCGATTTACTGGGAAACGGAACATGTTGAAAAGAAACCCAGGGTGACCGATTCACAGAAGATAACACAGTGCTGCATAGAATTTGTCAGTCCCAAAAGCAGTGAGAAACAGGACTCCATAACAAGTTGCAGGAAAATTCTGAAGCAAAAGGGACAGTTTGGACATTTCGGCTTTGGTATCTGCTAGTTCAGACTCCTTTGTACAATGCCATATTGTGAAAAGAACTCAGATCTCCTGTCATTTGGAATAGATCATATTCTTATATATACCATAATTCTTGCTTCCTTCTGTAAGGTAGAATACTGTTCGCTTATCTGCAAAGGCTGGCGTTTGCAATAACGTTCTGGTTTTGGAGTGTCCTCTGTGATGTGTGTTCACACAGGAGGGAAAGTTATTTGAGTTGGTAACAGATTGTTTCTGAATTCTGGGAATTTCTGATGACTGTGCAACATGTATTACAGATTCTTTTCAGAATAGGAAAACAATAGTATATGCATGGATATACTTATCTTCACCTTTTTTATATGAAGGTCAAGGTTTCTCTTTTCACTTCGTTATAGAGCAAAACTACCTTTAAATACCATGTGTAGGTAAGTAATCACCTTGGAGCCAGCATGGTGACTGTATCATCACTGTGTACATCACAATTCTTGTGATTAAGAAAAATATGGAAGTTCTTTCTTGCCTTTACAGTGTGACTCCTATGCACTCAATCTTCTGGTTTTCTGCTCCCTTCAGCCTGATCCTCAGCAATTCTCCACTCCTCTACCATTCGGGTGCAAGATAAATGACTTGTGTTTACACAGAAATATACTGGTTTAGTTCCAGTAGTGTGACCTTCCTGCAAGCACATTCTAGTTTTCCCCATTGCTTTTGAAGCAAGGCAGTTACATGTCAGCTGGTTTGGCCACTTTGCAATTAGAACGCAGGTCACATCCCTCCTAGTTATGAAGGATGGGGGATGATTTTGGACTAAAAAGATGACAGGCTGTGACCAGCCTAAAAATATACCTCTTTTGTCTCTTGCAATTACACTCCTTCATGAAGCCACAGTGACCTAGTGGTATTTAGAGGATAAGTTACATGCCTTTGCCTTTATACATAAAGATTCAGAACAAGAAAAAATAGAAAGGCTTCAGGGGGGGGCGGGGAAGACAAATCTTATTTTCCTGCTCTTTGTCCATTTTGTAGCTACTGGGAAAGTAGTTCTCCTGCAGTCACCCTCAAAAGTAGTCTTCTACCACTTGGGAAATATTTTCCAAATACTTTTTCTTAAATTTCATCCATTTGAAAACTTAACCAGACAATGAATATACCTCTTTTAACTCCTACGTTCTACATGTGCCTGAAACAGCAAGCACACATTCCCAGAATCATTCCAATCATAGGGTATGTAAGGCAAGGAATATATTATCCAAGCATTGCAGTGTAATAACACCAATAAAAGCCCCAGTTATCCCAACCTACTGCAATATTGCTTGTTTTGCTGCACATCATTTTAGTAACCTTGCGTCACTGAACCACTTGTGGTTGACTGCCACCACAGACATCAGCACTGAAAGTGTCACTCACACACTTGCATTTATATTCTATTCTCATCCATCTAACAAAAAGAAACGCGTGCATATTTTTGACAATGATAAATTATGAGCATTGAAGAGAGCAAAGACTTAGTTACTCTTTTAGAAAATCACATCCTGGACAAATATCTGCATGACACAGAGGCTTTGACAGGGAACACAGACAGTCGCAAATGAACAACAGCGAGGCTGGCAAGTAACCTCATTTCACTTTCCTTTCCAGCCACACTGAAGGTTATCACAGGTCTTGTGTTCTCTCTCAGGACAGTAGAAATAGTAATATCGCCTATAGCAAACCAGACAAGGATAGGCAGTAAATGAACTTCAAGACTCATGCAAAACATTTCGTCTCCTTAATTTCTGGTTACTGCTTTACAATTGGAATTAAATGGCTCACTTATGAAGATGAGAAGCAGTTTGGCAATCCATGATAACAAACTAATGACCTTCTAAAATAGTGCTGGCCAGAAATTTTCCAATCAAGATGTCCATATGTTGATTTTGAATTTATTTTTTTCCTGGAATAACTCAGTTTGATAACCTCTCCTCAAATGTAAGAAAGAAATAATACACAAAGCTAGACCCAGTTGTGCAGTCCATTCCTTTTGGTCCATTGTTCTCAAAAGCTGCAATTTCACTTGAAGGTTAAAACAGAAAAAAGACAGTTTTGTCAAAAGAAAGTCTAGAGCACCCTGGTGTTCAGTATTCATTCTTATGATCCCATATAACAATAATAATATTAATAATAAACATTAACGATGAATTCTAGAGAAACAGGCAGCTCCATTAGAGGTTACATTTACAAATAGCTTAATTGCCTATAATTGGATTATATGGTTTAGCTCACCAGTTCTATACATTGGTCCATAATATATTTTTCTTGTTATTTTGTGTACTGCATTTTCAGTATAAAGAATATGCAGACAGTACAGAATATATCGACCACCTAAAAAGAAGTGAGAAATGTCTTCAGCGTAGTCAGTTCCCCTCCCAGGAGGACTCTGATTCTCGGGCACACCTCTTTCTGTCTGCACTGGTAAGAGTAAAACATGATGTGCACTGGAGAAACAAATATTTATGTAAGCCTATATGTCCCTATGGTTATACGCAGCATTTTATAAATGTGTGTTCCAAAACAGTAATAGCTTCAACTTGCTTTTTGACAGCTGTATTTCTATAAAGAAATATGCAACCATTAAGACTTTTGGTAGCAGGTGATAAGCAATTTTACTCCCTTGCAAGAAAAACTAGCCAGTTTTGGGTAGTCCCAAGATAAAGCTCATATGAGTATTTGTTAACAGGAGTGTTCTCAAACCATTATAGCAGATATTCCTTCCCTAGCCCTGATAATAGTTGACAGAATGCAAATTTTTTGACAGCATATATATTTTTATATCCTGACTCCTCTCTTGAACACACCAGAATTAACACAAGGTCAGTGGAGTTACTCATGAATTAACATGGTTACAAATCAGAGGAGAATCAGTTTAAGGATTTCCTTTGTCTCATTATCTGACAAAAATGCTTAGTCATACAGTTGGTTTCGTTGTTAAAAAAAGAATTACAAAACAAAGCTCTCCATCTAGCTACTAAGTTAGGAGCCTTCTGAAGGTCATTTTGTCTATGATGTTGGTAAGTTCAAGAAATTCCTCTCAGAACAGAGTAACTATATTAATACATGAAAAAGAAAATAGATTTTATTTAGTATATATTTTTTATCACACGTATCTCTACGATCTCTTGTGTCTTTCAAAGACTGTCATCTTTACCGGAAAACTCAAAATGCAAGGATGACATTTCCAATTGATGCATATAAGCTACTCTATACTGTGCCGTAACATAGGCTCAAACAGTGTTTTCTGCAAAATGTGGACACAGGAATTTTCTGAAACTTGATAAGGCCTGTAAAGCATTATGCTTTGGCAAATCAGCAGAAGTCAAAACTATGATTGTTACTGAGCTCTCACATAAGAAAAGAACCCTAACAAGGAGAAATCCATTATAAAGTGAATTATGTACTAAATTTTCCACCTAACTGAAAAAAAAAACCCAAAACAAAACCAAACAAAAAAAAATAAATTTGTATGTAGAAAATATCTTTGATACAGTGTTAATGAGAAGCAATTATTATTAACACCCAGCTGGGAAGATGTCATTACGTGAACCAGAGAGGACAGAGCAACGAATTTTTACTTTAAACAGCTAAAGTCAGTGTGGTGGGTTGACCCTGGCACGGCACCAGGTGCCCACCAAGCCCTTTTATTGCTCCCCCCACCCCTGTCAGCACGGCACGCAGGGAGAGAATAAGACGCAAGGAGCCGTCAGTTATGATAGCTAGCACTTTCCAGCCGCTCTGCCCCAGCCTGGAGCGCTGCAGGGGGTTGGGGGGACCCGAGGGCAGGACCCGGCCCTTGCCCTTGTTGCCCCTCAGCCCCTTGGCCTCACCCATTGCTCCAGCCTGGCCAGACCCCTCTGCAGAGCCTCTCGCCCCTCCAGCAGATCAACACTCCCACCTAACCCGGTGCCATCTGCAAACTGACCGAGGGAGCCTCGATCCCCTCGCCCAGATCACTGATAAACATACTAAAGCGATTAAAAAGACACGGGCAGGGCACGTGCCCCGCTGAGCTGCCTCCCTCTCTCCCAGGAGCCTGTGCAGTGGGTAAGGGAGACCAGACAGCCCCAGTTTATTTTAAGATCTACCAACTGTTTGCAGCTGCACCGGCTCATCCCCCTGCCTGCCACAGCCAGCCCTGGCACCGGTGTCAGCTCCCGAGAGGGAGGGATCTAAAATACCTCCGGCGCTCCGGCTCGACACGACGCGAAGGGGTTGGTTTTTTTCAGCTCTCTGGGTTTCCTGCTTCGTGTATTCGATCAGATTCAAAAGCACTTCCTATGCACTGAGGACGCCTGAATGTTTTCTTTAGAAAGCCACTTCCAGCTGCCGGCTGGACGTCCAGATAACCTCTGAAGTCCCTGCAAAGGGACTGGAACAACTGCCAAGTGAGAACCCATCCAGCGAGAAAGAAATCCTTCCCCATCCACTAATATCATCAAACCCTGCTTAAATGTCACTAGACCTTTGAAATTGTCCTGCAGAGCTTTTGGGGATTCTGGCCCGAAGCCCCCTCTGCTTTTGTTCGAGCGAGCACAGACATCCCGAGGCAGCTGGGTTGCAACCAGCAGGTTTCACCGGTTAGAGGAACCACGAAGAACCGACCTCACCTGGAAGCAATGGCAACACAAGGGGTTGGACACCACCAGCTTCACGAGGAGCCGCGACTGAAATCCCTGGTGTTCATCAAACCTCAAGAGTCCTGAGAGACTGGTGTCTACCCCCCCAATTCCAACAGCCAGGAACGGGTTCTTTTTGATAGCTCCTGAGATGGTCTGAACTAGAGGAGCTGCCAACCACCAGCTGAAGAGAGGATTAGAGGACAACCTCTACCAAAGGAGAGCCAGCCAGGCTTGGCTTGGCTTGGCACTGTCCTGGCTGTGTTTCTTCTCTATCTGGGCCAACGTCGGCTGCTACCTGGAAGCCACATCTCATGCAGAGATGCCCACCACCCAAGCCAGGCCTGCCTCACGCGGGTGCAGAGCTCGCTCACAGATCTTCCTGAGGCTGCTGCTAAAGAAACCACTTCCAGGAGAACCTGAGATGGCAGAAGGTCCACGCCAGCCAACGAGCACTGCACTGGTGAGTGCAGCTTATGACCAAAAGCCCAAGGGAAAGCCTCCATCTCCCATCACTGAGCTGTGCTACCTACCAACAAGCAGGGCCCAGACCTTCTCCTGCTCTTTCCTCCACGGGGAGAGAAGAAAAGAGGATGTTGGTGTCCTCCCTAGCGGGTGATAGCACAGAATGTTCAGGGTTGGAAGGAACGTCGAAAGATCATCTAGTCCAGAGCAGGATCACCTAGAGCAGGTCACACAGGAACAGATCCAGGTGGGTTTGGAATGTCTCCAGAGAAGGAGACT
>WUAM01000297.1:5890-32414 GCA_024336885.1 Actenoides hombroni
GTTCTCAGTCTTCAGATATTCACAGTTAATTTATATGAGATAGAAGTTTGTAAGACTTACAGGATAGTAATTTCCAGTAGGACGGGCCCGGCCGTCCCCGCCACCCGCCGAGAAGTTGCCCACGAGGTACGAGGGAGCGGCCTGGGCAGCCCCCACTGGCGACGTGGGCTGCCCCCTCCCCGCCCCAAGTGGCCTCGGCGGGGCATCCCGCTCCCGGCAGCTGTGTCCCTGCCCGGGGGCACGGGGGGCGGTGGCGGCGTGGGAAGGGTGACCGGATCCCTCCCGTTCTCGCGGGTGCCGTGGGACACTCCAGCCCGGCCGACCCGTTGTATCCCTGCCGTTTGCGAGAGGGTGGGAGGAATGGCACATCCACGTCCCCGCTCGGAGACGCGAGGACAGAGGTGGCAGAGTGGGGGCTGTTCCGCCACTGCGTGCAGGTAGGGACCTGCCTGCTTCAGGAAGCTACAGCCCGAATCCCGTCCGCGGGTGCAGCTCTCCCTGCACCTCACCTAAGCTCCATTTAGTGTCACAACATTTGCCGCTTGGTGGAGTTTCCTATTTATTTGTTTTCCCAGTTGCGTTCCTGAAGCGTCTCGCAGGTGTCTGGTGTAGGGACAGTGAATGTGGGGTCCCGAGACGGGTCAAAAGGGGCAGCTGGCAAGCTCCTCGTACCTCATTTTTCTCCTGGCTGAACAGTCCCCAGGGCTGACATCTCCCCTAGGCACCAAAAGCCTTTGCTGTGGCGGTGGCAGTGCCGGCCTCCTGCCAGCAGTTACTGCACAAGGATGGTCTCACCCCACTCCACCGCAGCAGGCGCCAGGACATGGGGGAAAGCAGGGAGGGGGTCAGGAGTCATTCCAGGGGACACGGGAGCCACGTCCAGCTGAACTTCCTCCATGACAGATTTCCTGTTGTTTGGATCAGTCATGAAAAGCAAGAAATCAAAACAAATGAGGCCGGAGTCCCTTCATCTTGCTATTTATTCCAAGATAATCTAATTTAAACAACAGGAAATACACTTTCCCACAGCAACTGCACATCTTTAAGAAGAAACAGCACAGATAAAAGTTCCACAGGTCAGGTGAAGGAGGGGACATGGGCAGCCGGGGCCAGGCTCCACAGCCTGAGGCAGCGGGAGGGATCTGCCACAGGTATCTGTGTACCTGTCCTCTTGCTGAAATGCCTCACCGAGACGTAGAGTGGCAGCTCTCACTGGGTGCTGTGGCATCTGGAGGTTCATCTCAGATTCCTCGGGACAGGAGCTGCCACCCTGCCCTGCATCTCCCTCAACGGTTGGTAGACCACCCCTGGGGCATGGCCCCTCATCACAGGATTCCAGGAGCTCACCCATTGCCCTGTGTGTGTGTGTGTGTGGTCTCTGTGCTTCCTTACATGATGGGGCTGGAAGAGATAGTTGCAAATGCAACTGCATATCTTTGCTTTTCAGCGCTGGCTGGACCTCTCTTGAACATGCAAAGTGCTGTGGAAAAGAGTACTGGCAAGACAGGGTGGGTGCAAGAAGAAAGGAAAGGGCTAGAGGAGTATTTCAAATATTTTATTTTAAAAAAACCCCAACTTCTCTCTCTCTATATATATATCTATCTCCCAGTTAAAACACAATGGCTGTGCCTTTCCCTGGGTAAGAGGCACAGCCCATGCACCAGGACCTGGCTGGCCATTGGCACTGCTCCCAGGGTGGGTAGCTCAGAAGTAATGCTTCTGCCAGGAAGGCAATGTGGTGCTGGGCTCCAGCTGAGGAGGGTTCACCGCTCTAGCAGCCCCTCTCTTAAAAAAAAAAAATTAAACCAGTTGTGAGAATAAACTCTGTGGAGTTAGAGAAAGGAGCAAGGGAGGCTCTGCAGGCACTGGAAGGCTGTGGCTGGAGGGCCCCTACTCCTTCCTGGGGAAAGCCACAGTTCTTGTGGTGCACAGCAGCTTTTCTTCTTTAAAGAGAAAAAAAAATAATCAACCAACAGTAATTTCTTCCAAACTTCCCCTGCAGCCACAAATTTCACCAGCTGCTTAGGAAATGCTCTTGCAGAAACCTGAGCCTTCCTTCTCTGCTAAACAACATGCTTCAGATTGCCTGCAAATAAAAAGAGGAAGAAAAGGGTATTTCAGCCTGAGGGATAAGCCCAGCCAGGGGCAGGGGTGCTAGCCCTATGCCTGACAGACCAGGCAGTGATACAGGAATGTCAGCCTCAGTGCAGACCCCGGTCCCCACTGGCCCCTTGCTCCCTTCACAGAGGCTGCTGCTCTTCTCCAAGCCAGACTTCTGGAAACTACCAAAGGGAGACGCTGACACAGCTTCCACTACAAGCTTCTCCTGCAGTCTGATTGCTGGTTTAGGGTTCATAGGTAAGCACAGAGGGGCACACCTGGGGTTCTTGTTGGACAGCAAGCTAAACATGAGTCAGCAATGTGCTGCTGCAGCAACGAAGGCAAATTGGGTCCTGGGGCAGCATCTGCAGGGGCATTACTAGCACATTTAGAGATGAGATCGTCCCACTCTACTCAGTGCTTGCCAGCTGCACCTGGAGTACTGTGTCCAGTTCTGGTCTCCACGAATCAAAAAAGACATGGACAGACTGGAGAGGGGCCAAAGGAGGGCCACAAAAATGATCAAAGGGCTGAAGAACCTGCCCTGTGAAGGAAGGCAGATAGAATTGGGTCTCTTATCCCTGGAGAAGGCTGGGGCAGACCTCACTACAGTATTCCAGTACTGGGCACCCAGTACAGTATTCCAGAAGCAGAGATGATAGAGGCTCTCTCCTCACAAGGAACCACACGGAGAGGACAAGAGTCAACAGTCATAAGCTACACCAGGAGAGGATCCACCTCGCTATAAGAAAGACATTTTTTACCGCAAGAACAATCAATCACTGGGACAGCCTCTCCAGGGACGTGCTAGAGTCCCCATTGCCAGAGGTTTTCAAGTTGCAGCTGGACAGGGTGCTAGATAATGTCATCTAGGCTCCCTTTCTCACTAAAGGTTGGGCCAGAAGATCTTTGAAGTCCCTTACAACCTAAGCTGTTCTCCGATTCCAATAAGGATGAGGCCCTATGCTCCTTTGCCCAGACAGAGGAAAAGCCATGGCAACTTTTGCTAACAGGTATCCATAGCTTCAAGTTGATGTGCTACTAACACTGAGAATCCCAAGTGATGCAGGACACAGATGACATACACAATGAGCAGTCAAGTGAATTTGGTTCTTCTTTCTAGTCAGTGAGCTTTCCTGAAGTCCTCTCTAAAAAGATCTGTAAGCCTGAAGCAAGAACACTGGCTTGGACAACTCACCTTTGATAGAATTAAGAATTTCTTGAATTCTCTGTGGCTCATTGCGGTCCAGTCTGCAGCTTGGTGTGATCTCCAGCACGTAATCAGGACCGTACTCTGTGAAGAACTGCAGAGAATAGGAAAGGAGAGTCAACAGAGAGGTCTCTGGCTGGCTGAGCTGGAGGGAGGGCTTCCCATGGATACCTGTTTGTAAAAAGGCAAAAACATTTTCTCCATCTGAGGGACACATATAGCACCAAAGAGGTGCTTCTGCAGTGTCTGTACCCACCTGAAGTTTGCAACTGCTACCAGTTCAAGGGCTTGAGAAGCAGAGCTCCGTGGTACGGCCAAAAGCAGTCAAATGTCTACCCCAATGCTTTCTTTGGGAAAGATGCTGACACTTATCTTACACATGGTTACCTCCAAATCTGTTTTTTTTCCTGAACAAAAGCTTGGCATACAACCAGGCTTCCCTTATCGCTGCAAACCAGAGATGCAGCTAATTTAGTCCTGTCAAGTACTAGATGGAGAGCAAGGAATTACAGAAACCAAAAGGGTGGCCCCAAATGTGCTATCCTGGACAAGCAGCTCCCCCCTTTCCTGCATGCACTCAGCAAGACCCATAGAGCACGCAGTGCACAGCCAGTTGCTAGCCTTGCGCTCTTCTTGTTGCCCAGGGTCTTGTTTGATTAGGACAGGTTTGGAGAAGTGCTGAACACCCACAGCTGCCCCCAGGACCAGCTTAAACATGCACATACCATAATATGGCTGAATCCTCTCACAAACCAAGCCTTACATGCTACCAGTGGGACAAATACAGAGACAACAGGATACTTCTTAGTCATACAGCACAGAAAAATGGAAGAGTACCCAGAGAAACTCTTGTGTTCGCACTGTTCTTTATACTCAGAACCACAGAATCACCTAGATTGGAAAAGACCTTTAAGATCATTGAGTCCAATCATTAACCCAACACCGAGAAGTCCTTGACTAAACCATGTTCTTCAGCACTATGTCTACACAACGGTTAAATATCTCTAGGGATGGGAACTCCACTGCTGCCCTGGGCAAGCCATTCCAGTGTCTGATAACCTGTTTGGTAAAGAAATTCCTCCTCATATCCAATCTAATCTTCCCTTGTCACAACATGAGGCCATTTCCTCTTTTCCTATTGCTTCTTATTTGGTTAAACAGACCAATCCTCACCTCTCTACAACCTCCTGTCAGGAAGTTGTAGAGAGTGAGAAGGTCTCCCCTGATCCTGTTCTTCTTCAGGCTGAACAAGCCCAGGTCCTTCAGCTGCTCCTCACCACACTTGTGCTCCAGATCTTTCCCCAGCTCCATTGCCCTTCTCTGGAGACGCTCTAGTGCCTCAGTGTCCTTCTTGTAGTGAAGGGCCCAAAACTGAACACAGTACTCAAGATGCAGCTCACCAGATCCAAGTAGAGGGGTAAAAATCACTTCCCTGGTCCTACTGGCCACACCATTCCTGATACAGGCCAGGATACCATTGGCCTTCTTGGCCACCTGGGTATGCACTGACTCACGTTCAGCCGGCTGTTGGCCAACACCCCCAGGTCCCCCTTTGCCCAGCAGCTTTCCAGTCGCTCCTCCCCAAGCCTGTAGTGCTGCCAGGGGTTGTTTTAGCTGAAGTGCAGAATCTGCCATTTGGCCTTATTGAAACTCATACCATTGTCCTTGGCGCATCGCTTCAGACTCTCCAGATCCCTCTGCAGAACCTTCCTACCCTCGAGCAGATCAACGTTCCTACCCAGCTCAGTATCATCTGCAAACTTACTAAGGCTGCCTCGATCCCCTCATCCAAATCATCGATAAAGATGTTAAACAGGGCTGGCCCCATCACTGAGCTCTGAGGAACACCACTCATAACTGGCCACCAACTGGATTTAGCTCCATTTACCACCACTCTTTGGGCCCAGTCATCCAGCCAGTTTTTTTACCCCCGCTGCTTTGCTGGCTAACGTCACCAGCCTAGAGATGATTCCTACTAAACCCACTCCATGGTGCAGGAGTCAAGATGCACTTGCTCATGGCAGGCACTTTGTTTTACAAGCCTGCCATAAAAATTCTCCTGTGGGTGCCGAGGTGGGAACAGCAGCACTTGGTGACTGCTTCACCCATAGCAGCTCACATTTTCCTTCCCTCCCTCTTATTCAAGTGCTGCACTACAGCTCCAAGAGACATGCTGGGCTGATCTCTGGGAACTCGGTCCTCCAGGGTGAACCACAAGCAGCTCATCTCATCTCTGTAAACAAAACCACAAGCACTGTTTCATTGCAAGGGGAACCCAAACAGACTGACCATCACCACAACACTCAGCCAGCTCAGCTCTACAGCCTAAGTGCTGTCCAGCCCAGCAGGGGATACAAACTCCTTTGAGAAGGAGTAGCCGGAGCATGCATGGCCCCACTGTGCACCTTGCAACATTCTGCAACCCCCTCTCTCCCACACAGCTCGCTGCAAGACTGACGGTCAGAAAAGCTTCAAAGTCAAACTGGGTATTTTCTGTATGTCATGGAATCATAGAATAGTTTCGGCCAGAAGAGACCTTCAAGATCATCAAGTCCAACCTTACTCCTAGCCCTATCAAAAACCACTAAGCCGTGTCCCTAAGCAATGAAAGTAGGGCTAAAATTTATACCCTTGAGAAAGGCCTAGTTCTTTCCTGGCAAAAGTCAATGCACATACTACAGAGCTCTTTGAGCAAAGAGGTGCTTCCCCTCCCCATCCTCTCTGTAGTTATCTGTGACTGGCGTTTATTGGTGCCTGAGATCCCTTGCAAAAAAGAAGCAGACAGTGCTAGGTTTTGGGAGCAAGCACCCACTATGCTGCTAGGACAGCATGTTATTGTGACAGGAGTGTCTCAACAACACAGCACCAAGCAGCAAGGATGCCATTTGGACTAAGTGTAATGAATCAGCTCTCACACAAGAAGAAGGGAAGGTTTGTCAAAGATTTACCTCGTGATCGGGGATCTCAGAGGACAGTGTTCTCCCAAGGATGACCCCAGTCAAGTATGTCCAGCAGCGAGCAGTGTTGGCAAGGTTGTAGCCTCCTGTCTCCAGCAAGAATTGTGATTTTGGGGGAGGAAGAGTAGGGAAAGGAGAGGGGAGAGATTTTAGCGGGATGAACAAATTGCAGAGGCAACACGTGAGTTTACATGAATTCAGCTTGTTTCATCCACTCAATTTGTGCCCCAAAACCTGCATTTTGCGCCTGCTGGCTACACAAGGCCAGGTCCAAATGACACTGTATGCAAGGGCAGACTTCCCACACTGAAGCCCAGTTACATCCAGTGTGGCACAGGCCAGGCTCCTCCAGCCACCATCACAAGCCCAGCACGAGCCCAGGGTCCCATGCGCTAGGCTCCCTCCTGGAAACAAGGAAGGCGGTTCAAAGATAACAGGGAGAGAAGTGCAAGGGCAGCAGTGGAGACAGGGGGTTCCTGGTTTTTAGTGCCAGACTTCAACCCACAAAGCAAGAAGACGCTCACTGGTGAGCTCTTCAGCACTGTCACATTTGAGAGGACAAATATGAAGCTCATTAGTACAAATTGTGACTACTTCAGAAGTAAATGAGGTTTCACAGTCAGTATGGTAATGGTCACCTCCACAGTCATGGTACACAAGCCCACAAGGAGAAACCTTAACTGAAAGCAATCCTGCAAGAGACTCAGAAGAAGGGTTTTTTTCCTCCCCAAAGTTGACTAAAATAGTAAGAGAGAAAAATCACTTTGAAAAGAGAGGGAGACCATATTTTTCAATTTTGGTTTGGCAGTTTGGCTTTGTTTTGGTTTGTTTTTGTTTTGTTTCTTTGTTGTTGTTTTGGTTTGTCTTTGTTTGTTCGTGGGGGTTTTTTGTTTGTCTTTTTGCTATTATTGACTCCTCTCCCAGTTTTCACTTGAAATTCTTCTACAAGCTGCAGTGGTAGGACGCTCCTTTGGTATTTTCATGAGTAACAAGTAGCTGTCCCTTATTTCTTGACAAAAGCTTTGGGGTTTCTTTTTGCATGAAATGTGCCATCCCCAGCATGCTCAGAGACATGACACAGCAGGACTGAACACTCATAACCTTTCCAAAACAAAGTGCATTAGGAACATCAAATTTTAGGCTTAACAAGCTATACCTGGTCACCTTCATCTCAAAAACAACAAAAGCTTGAGCTGACAGGGTTCCAGGCATAGAACTGATGGGCTCTCCCTGGCACATAGTGGCTTTTGTCGTTCTGAAATGCCCTCTTGCATAAAGCCTGTCCTGTACTCTCCCCACTGGACAAGCAGCTGGTTACACAGCATGGCAGAGCTAAGTCAGCCTTATCTTTTGCTGTGGATCAGAGCCCTGCTGTACCGTGCAGGCACACAGTCCTTTTCTTAAGTCCCTGCTTGAATCCAAAGGAAGTCATTCATTGCCAAATGCCCGAGGTAGGTTTGGGAACACAGTGCTCACTTTTAAAGAGAAATGCTGAAGGGATGATCAGCAGAGATGGGAATCAGAGGTGCCATTGAGAAGCTAGGGTCAGTTCATCAGGGTTAACAGCCTCTGCTCTTCTCTGGAGGACCCAAGCAGCCTTTAATTCAAGATCTTAGGGTCAGGATTGAGACTTGCACGTGTCAGTATCAATGATTTCAGGTATTTGTGAAAATGGTACGGTGCCACAGAGCACACTCCTGATGCTGCACAGCAGTCACGCTGCTAAACTCCAGTCAGTGCTGAGCCCAAGGGCACACACTTGAGGATGGGTCACAGGAGAACAAACCTGTTTCCTTGTGAACAGCGGGACACATCTGCACTAACCTCCTCCCAGGATGAGGGTTGCTAGCTGCCACTGCAGGACATACTTCAGGCACTTGCCCACTCCCTCAGGTGTCATGTTGAAAGAGCACATGGGATCTCCAGCAATGGTGTCTGCCCCCAGCTGCAGCACAACCGCGTCTGGGTTGAACGCGGCATACACCTCCTTCAGCACACTGCGGAGACGAGAAGAGGTTACTGCAAACGTTGCTCAGAGGCATGTTGGTGCCATGGCCCTGGTCCCTCAGATCCACCGACACCTCTCAAGGTTTCTGCATTCTCTGCTTCCACCCCCCTCATATCAATTACACTCCCTCTGCTCCCAGTTAGCCTTCTGCCTTCTCTACTCTCCTGCAGTAAGTTTAGCTGTCAAATCATCCATCACATGGCAGATGAAGGCAAAAACATTGAGGGGATCTAGTGGTAGCATCAAACCACATTCACATTGGCTGCCTTGAGCAGAAAGGCTGCAAACCACATCCAGGGGCTTTTCTCTCCCGTGAAAGTCATAGTGAAGAGCAGGGCCTAGCAAAACAACAGTCCTGAACTCTGAGACACCTCTCACCAGGACGGGATGAAGAGAGGAAGGTTTGGTCTAGGTTCTCACTCTCCTCTCTCCCATATGGCTCTTGAGGCAGAAAGGCATTTCTCTCAGCTCTAGCAGATGCTGGGGTGCAACAGGGCCAGTGTCCTGGAGACAATTTATTAGAAATATTCTCTCTTGAAGAAGGCAATTGGGCATGTCAGACATTTGGCTTTGCTCCAGGAGATTTTTAGTATTATGAACACCAGAAAGGGAATAATGCTGTTCCCAGCACTGTGCTTCAAAACCCAAAACCAAGTCAAATAATGGAGAAAAGCATGTTCCTTTCACAGCAGTGGTTTTATTTTCCTAAAGTAGAAACAGATGTGATCCCTGGAATAAATGCTTTAGCCTTGGTTTAGCAAACCTAACCGTCACCAGTTCTGATTTCACATACAATTAGAAACCACTGTGGTGCCAAAGAAGAGTGCTGCTTCCCCGTAACAAAGAGCCTGCATTTACCAGCACCTGCCCCAAGAAACTCAGCCAGTCACTGCACTGGACAAGGAACCATGCTGAGCTTGGTGCGGTCTGCCTGCAGGCTGGGGCCATCAGCTCTACAAGCACCACAGATTCACTACTGAAATACTGGCAAAAACCCCTAAATCAGTGATGAGAAAACACTCAACCCCCCCTCTCCCTGAGCCTGGGGAAAATGGGATTTCCCTTCAGTATTCACCCCAGGTACAGCACAGCCTGAGCATGAGAAAGCCTGGTCCCAGCATCTCAGGTAGCCAGCAGGTCCAGGTAGCCAACAGCTACTCACACCACTTATGTTTTGACAGCTACCAGGCCATATTGTCCACATGGTCCCACCAAGCTAAGCAAACTGAGGCAGCTGGTGAAAATCAGTGCCAAGGAAAGAGCAGTGAAACTGGCATAAATTTCCTTCTTGAAGTGGACTCAAGTTCAGCCTCTCTTCTGCAGATGTTAGGGACAGGATGGATGAGAGTGGCTTCCACTTCTGCCCAGGGCCCATGTTGCACTACCCTTCCCTGGAGTAAGGAGGACTGAAATGGCTTTCTTCAAACACTGGAGGGCTTCTTGACAGTGTCTGCTGTTGGTGAGGGCTTTTGTTGCCTGCACTCAGACCTCTGCAAGCACATCTAGTTCCTGTGAGCTCCCTCTCGGTCTCTCTTCCATCATCTCCCTCGGACATGCTTCTCCACTTTTGCTAGACAGGCAGCTGACACTGGCCACTTCAAACAACCCACTTTTTCTCTAGAAAGTTTTTCATTCTTCATGGATCCACCAGAAACAGACAGAAGCACATGAAATAACACAGACAGAGGAAGGTTTACCTCTTGCTAGCGAAGGCTGGGGGTCCCCTGCCCCATCATCAATCTCACTGTGCAAGGACAGCCACTTCCAACAAAATGCAATCACTATCACAAGTCCTTACTTCAGGCCAAGGCTTCCTACCGCTTATCAGTAAGGTCTCCCAGTGACGAAAGAGAAGAGGTTTTTAGCCCATCCCTGCAGGTTTTTGCTGGCTGCATGAGGGGTTTTAAACGAAGTTCACTCTCTCCCAGGGCTTTTCATTTTCAAAGCACATTGCAGACATTACCTAAATGATAAACACCTTCTTGACAGGACAGCATTTGTAGCTGCTGTGATCTCTGTTAGTGCATAAGGGTAGCTTAGCCCCCTATTCTTGCCCCACACTAGGCTCAGGAACAGAGTCAGTCTTTCTGGTGTTTTAGGAAACCAACAGAAAGTTTGCGGGACTATAGACATATTTTAAACCTTTAGTTTGGAAGAACATTTAGGATTTGTGTTCTGCTGCATGATGAAAAGCAACCAATGAAGTCCAGCCAATGAGCTAGGTCGGCCACATTCACCATCTGCCCCGTGCAGTAGTCAACCTTTACAGCGATAGAAGTGGAAGACCAATCCCTTCCAAGAAGATCTTAAAACCAGCTGTCAATCACATCCTTAATCTCCAGAGCTTCCCCAAACCATTAAATTCTGCTAACACAGGTTTTTGCTAGATCCATGCCTATACAATGCTAACCTAGCTCCCCTGCATCATGTACAACAAGAGGCCAAACAGCATTCAGATTTTAGGGTGGGTTTATGTTTTTAATTTCCCCCTCCCCCCCCATATCCTGGATAACACTAGAGGACAAATAGCTCATTAGTTATCTCTTTCATCTGTAATTAATCGTGAGTTTATCAAGCAAACTATTACAGCCATTTAAAATAACTTGGATTTGTCTTTAGAGCAAAGATAATGCTTCTGAATGTCTCTGGATTGTTTCTAAGTTTACTTTTCTTCACTTGCAATGTCTCTCACATACTGCATTTTTATTTTAGTCTTCTAAAGGTCAATATCTAAACTCCAAGTAAAGTTACTGACATCTTTTCAGAACCAATTTCATTCATTAATTTGAGCAGTTTTGGAAGGTGACCAGGCAAATCAGCTGTTCTGGATGCTTACAATTAGCCAGACCCATCATAACTTTCCCTTCTGATGGAGAGGCTACATGAGCAGGTAGGCTCCCAGAGGGGTTCTAGTGGAAACATGCCTTGGACATTCCACTTCCAGAAACAACAGACAGCTATCCATGTGACACACACCACCTCAAAAGCAGGATGGGAGTTTATCTACTAGAACAAAAGTGATCAAACACAAGCACTGTAATTTATAGAGAGGAAAGTTCAAAGTGCAGATGCTCCGAGACACCAACGGCAAACATCGTCCCCATTTATTGGTGTTGCTGTGCTGCAGCAGATCAGCCAGCCCTGAGACTGGCGAGGCAGCTGTCCCCAGCACCGAGGGATGTGAGACTGTTTTGCACAGCATCTCCCTGGCTTTTTGCTCTAGGAAGTCCTGATCTGGCAGCACCTTGACAAGAAGCAGAGAGCTGCCAAGAAGCAGGTCTCCTTTCACCAGCAGGTTACACAAGTAGAAGAATACAAGGAAAAGCTCTGCACAGGGTGTAGTCAGCCTGCAGAAACCCATGTTGGCGGGAGTCGTGTGCTCCAGTCCCACCACAGGTTTGGGAGGCAAAGGCAATCACCCTGAGACATCAGCTGGATGAAACACCAACAGTCATGCACATGACTGTATCCTGTCCAGGACAGAACTCTTCTTCTTTGCCCATGAGATCTCAAACTTTCTTTGTAGAAGCTTTGTTTATATATAACCTGGAACCTACATGAGGTTCTGATGTCCTTTGACTAGAAATGCCTGCAACAGGCTACCCCTGACTGGGTTCCTAACCCCTACTCAGCCCCTAAAGCTACCCTGCTTCTTGGAAACACATCCCCCAGTAGGAGGAGGGCTGCTGAATCCCCAGCAGCAACAAGTGCCAGCAATCTATCAAGAGACACAGCCACAGTATGACTGTCCTAACGGGCTGCAAGTCCAGAGAGGTTTCAGCCCTCAAGTATTAGAACTGAGGCGAATGTGCTACTGTGTCTTGCAGCCCTGTGCTGATACTCCTTTCCCCTTGAAAAGAACACATGCCACTGCCCAGTTTTGACATGGGCAATGGCTTGTGAGGCTCTTCACCAATTTAGTGATGGGGGTCCAGTCAGGAGGCAGCTCAATCACTGGAAAACTTTCAGCCTTTCATTCTTCCAGCATAGATAAAAGGGATTTGAAAAATATTTTTCACTCAGCCCCAAGCACAGCCTCCACAGACTGTCAGAGTTCAGAGCATTTATTTGATGAAAAAGCATATAGCCCTAAGTCCACAGCTGAAAAGTACTTGCCCCTTCTCAGTCTCTCCTTATACACAAAAGGCTGACCCATGGCAAAGAGACTCTCCAGCCACCCACGAATGCCTCTGTGCATTCAGTTTGCCTAAGGATTCAGACAAGACCTCCAAGACTTCTTAAGATTCATGTTTGTTGTAATCAAAATTTCTAACAGGGGAGGGGCGCGCCTTAAAGGAGAACCATAATTAAAAACAGCAAATAAACAAAATCTGTGCAGTCTCTGTTCTCTAAAATCACACCCAAGTAAACTGCATCAGAGCAAGAGGGCTTACGTTTCACATATCTGGTAATACTTTTCATCCTGAATGCCATCTTGAATAGGTACATTGACACTGTAATAGCGACCTTTCCCCAGGCCGACATCTGTCACATCACCGGTGCCTGGCAAACAGAAACACCCCATGGTTAATTACAAGGAAAAGGTGATCAGCAGCAAGAGAAGTGTGTGGGATGTCTTGGATGAGAGCAGAGAGACAGGACCTTTGGCATGTTTATGGAGAAGTCCTCTTGCCACCATCAATAAAGGAGAAGTTGGATGGACCTAGCTCTTGTCCAGGTCTATCACACAGCTTTCAAGGGCTGCAGGTGCTGCCCAGCAGTGCCTCTGTCCAGAGTTTAGCCACAACCAGAAAGAGGGGGGGAGGGGAATGCCAAATGTGTAGTTCCTCCCTCTTTCCTTCTCCCAGATCAACAGAAGAGGCAGTGAGACACCTCTATTGACAGACAGGGTGGGGCTTGCCTTTGCTGGGGCCTCATCAGTGAGCTGAATTAGCACAAACCTCAAAAGTTCAACTTGCCTGGGAAAAATCCTGGTGAAAACTTGTGCAGAGAAACAGTCATGACTTTAGAAGTAAAACTAAAGGCATCTTCAACTCCTATCAGCAAAGGGAAGAGAAAAAAGCTTTCATGCATTGTTCACATCAATGACAGTTAAAAACAGACACGATAAACATGAGGCAGCAAGCAGAGCAGGAACAGAATAAACAAAGCGGAAAACAGACGTGGCTAAGTAAATTCATCCAGAACCAGCAGAGACCTGAATTCAACTGCAGCAAAGGTCACAACTGACCTGTACCTGGGGAGAGAGCTGAGCTGGGATGCCTTGGCCAGAGCTTTTCTCTGATTAGAATCAGAACTATGGGGCTCTCTAGCTTTTTCTCAGCACTGCTGCAGTTCAACAGGCCATTTCTTTTCCTTAAAGACATATTAAAATAGTGGGGGTGGAAAAGGAAAGAGAAGTAACAGGAAACTTAACAGAAACCCAATGTGGGGGGGAAACAGCAAAATGAATCACATCATAAAATTTAGGGGAGCAGGAAATGTTAAATGGTGTTGAAATAATCTCCCTAAAGGAGAGAGAAGTTTCAGCAAGGCCAGCTCTGGATTTAGTTTTACAGCATCAAACATTCTTTTAAAAGCACCATTTACCACTGACTGTTTCCTTCCTGCACTGGTGGCACTGAACAATTAAACACTGTTCTGCTGGGATGGGAGACAAGAGACTAGGGGAAGTCCTTGCTAGAGAGCCACTGGCAGAGGGGATCAATGGAATGGGAACATGCTGTTTGTTGCTTTAGGTACTAGACTGCTGCCCAGACCCTCAAGAGAGGTGTAATGAGGAGCACAGGGCAAGTCCATACAGGAGGACAAGGCAGAAATGGGTGGAGGGAACCTGACTGCACTGAAAGGAGGCAAAATCATAGCTGTTGCAGCAGGCAAAGACCTATTGCCCCGACAGGCCTTGACTTTGTGCAGCTGTGCTGTTTGCAGCCTGCGTTGGGCCTTACCATCCCCATGATGCAAATCCAAATCGATATAAAGAACACGATCAAATTTCTGGCGGAGCCGCAGGATCCCCAAGACAGCGTCATTCAGGTAACAGAAGCCGGATGCTTCATCTCTGTGAAAACAATGTCTGTGAGGTTGAACATTGTCAATGCAATTGTCACTGATCTTGGTGTTGTCTCTTTTACTTTGCAAGTGTCCACCTCACAGGGGCACAGAGGAGGATGAAGAGCCCAAACGAGACCCAGCAGCATCCAAGGGATGGGTCAGGAGCAGCTCATATCTGGGAAGCACAGAGAACATGACCATTTGGTTCTCAACCCTCGGCTTGCTGGCCGCTGGTAAAGCATCAGCTGACTCCGCTGCAGAAGCGCCCTGGCCCATGAAGGGCTTGGCAGAGTACCTCTGTCCATTTCACTGTTGCACAAATAAATATTAGCTTTCTGCACCTGAGATATTCTAAAGAAGTTTAGAGCCACTCAACTCAAACCTACTCTCTGCTGTACTTCCTCTCCAGCTCTGCAGAAAGAAGACAGGCATTTAGACAGTCCTGCTTGGCCATTTTCCTGCAAGTGCTGGACAGGTACAGGCAGAGAGCCACTCCACCCTTGCTGTCTGGGTCACAGCTCCCAGGAAGGTCATGGCAGTGAACAGCAGGTCCAAGGCAGCCACAATACTCTGTTGCTCTGTTTCAAAGTCTTGGGGTATGAAGGTTAAGCCTCTTCCCAAAGAAACACTCTCCCTTCCTCCCCAGGAAAATGCAAACAGGATTCCCCACATGCAGTCTCTCACAATACAGTTCCTGGGCTCAGCCAGAAGACTGCCCCAGCAGATAAACAGAGGCCAGATGTAGCATGGAATGATTTATCCCGGACATACATCAGGGAGCAGCTTTGGTATCGTTCACATCAAAGGAACAAGAAAGTTTCTTAACCCCTACTCCAGACAAGCTTCAAAGTCAAGTCCCCATCACCACTCAGCCCTGGATAGCTGATTTAAAGCAAAGCTTTATACTTTGTAGGAGTGTCCAAACCTCCCTTCCTCAGGCTCAAATGACTCCAGGACCTAAGACGTGCCTCTTGGAAATGCTTCTTGACTTTCAGCCACAGCACTCAGCTCATTTCCCCTGACTCTCCCCTGCTCAGCAAACAGCTGGGAACGTTGATGAGCAAGCACAGTGTGGCAGAACTGCAGTTGCTCTCACTCTGCAAATGTCACGGAGCACAGAAGCTTCCCAGGGTCCCTGTTCATTCGCTGTGATTCTGAGAAGTGAGATGTTAGCGGGTAGCCTGGGAATCTTCCTTAACTGTGACTACACACTGTATTCCTCCCCTTCTTCCCAGCCCGCAAGGAAGCAAAGTGAACTGTGTCATGCCTCAGGAACTTTCTCCATGCTGTCACACAAGATCTCTCTTTGAACTCGAGGTCAAGCAGAGTGGGATAGCAGCTCAGAGGCAGACCAGCATCAGAACTGCAGCACAGGGTTAGTACTTGGGATTTATCTCCCCCCGACACATCCACACAGCAGAGCTGGATCAAGAAAAGGCTCAGAATCTTTCCCTCTGTCCCAAAGGCATACCACTGAACTAGGAGCTTCAAATGCCCTAGGTGACAGTGGTTACCATTCCTACCTTTAGATCTTGGAAAGTAACTAAGTCACCAGGCAGCAGGTCCTTTTTTTTACAAAAGGTCATGTATTTGGCTAGGATACAGGTCCTAGCAGCAGGTATCTGCAGTTGGGTACCAGTTTGTCTGGGCCTTCACACTGGACTGGCACCTACCACAGCTGATGCCTACCCTACAGAATCCCATGACACCTCACAGGGCGACTGGGAAGGGTCCTTTGGGATCAGGATGTATTAAATGTCCTTTTAAACGGATTGTTTGCTTTCCAGAACAGTGCTAATGGCACAGCTCCATGGCAGCAACACTGTTACGATTTCTTCTGTTACAGGAATTTTATAAACTACATAATCAAGAGAAAAGAGAACACGTTTTTAAAAAGCCTTCCCTCCTGCAAAGGGCTCCACTCAGCCAAACTAAATTCTCTCCTTTCTCAGCAAGTCACAGCTGAACCCATGTTCAGCAAAGTGCGGACCAGGAAAAGCATCCCAATGAGAAATTGCCACCACTGGTGTTCGCACATCACCATTACACCTCCAGAGCTTCCTTGCCAGATCAGAAAAGTTACTGGAGCAATAAAAGAAACCTGTGCACTCATGTACAAGTTGCTAGGGTTAGATGGGGTTCATACTAATTTCTGGGGCTCCCTAAGGAAACAGAAGGGCACTGCAAAGCAGTTATTGAGGGACAAGGAAGACTGCTGTCTTGTTTTCATTTCCAGACAGGCCTCATGTTTTGGGAGACAAGGGACACAAAATAAAACATACATCCACGGAAAATGGGGAAGCCATGGAAACAGATTATTTTTACCATTACAGGATTCAGGGATTAAATTTTTACTTCCTCTCCCATTGTTCTGGAAAATCATTACAGCTCAGGGCAAAGAGCCATCCACAGAGCACAGGCAAAAACAGTGGTCAGTTCCGCACTGCATCAAACCTCTCATTAAGACGCCAAAAAAAGCCACATAAAACAATTTGGTCAACATGTTGCCATGTTCCCATTCTCTTGGGTTGGGAGTGAAACTAATCATTTGCCTCTCCACAGAAAGAGTCTTCTCCACGGACTTTGCAAAATCAATTCTTGAACTCCCAGAGATAACCAAGTATTGATGGATGGAGAGACACCTCCAAATGTATCTGCCCCAGACTCGCACTGCAGTCCATGACAGCACCAGGACTGGGCAGTAACCAACCTACTCTCATCAGGCCTCTGCCATACACTCTGCTTTTTTCCTAACTACCTCCTGCCTTCCATCACTCTTCTCACCCCTTGCTCTCTCTTCCAGCTGGATCGTTACACCCTGAGGGTTTGCAGGGAAGCTGGGAGCTAGGAGGCAGGGTTCAGACACTGGGTGAGAAAACACAAGGGAAGAGATTGTTTTCTTACTTCTTTGCATGATGCCACCCTCCAGGCCAGTTAATTGCTACCTTGCACTTGCCATCCAGCAGGCACTGGGCTGCGGTGATGGTGGCTCCTCCTACAGCTGCCGCATACTCAAAGATCCCTTCGGTAGCCGGACAGTCATAACCTGCAGGCAAGAGTCTGTGTCAGACACAACAGGCCTTTTCCTCTGAGCGGTGCACATTCTCTTTGTTTTGAGCTCTCTCTCTAACTGCTGCTCTAATTTTCTATTCCAGGCACAACAAAAAAGCCACAGCACAAAGCCCCCACAGCAGGTATCAGATTCAGACTCACACAGCAGATTTAGGGGGCGTAAGCAGGAAAAAAATTGTACGGGGTTTGTTATGGCAAGATTTTGGTAGTGTGGGGGGGGCTGCAGGGGTGTCTTCTGTGAGAAGACACCAGGAGCTGCACCCATGTTGGATAGAGACAGCTCCACGACAGACTTGCTGATGGCCAGGGCCCTATCAGCAATGCTAGTGGTGCCTCTGTGATAACATACTGAAAGAGTAAAAAACTGCTGTGCAACAGGAGCTGGAGAGAGGAGTGAGCGTGTGTGAGAGGAACAGCCCTGCAGACACCATGGTCAGTGAAGAAGGAGGGCCAGGAGGTGCCCCAGGCACTGGAGCAGAGATTCCCCTGCAGCCCATTCTGAGGACCATGGTGAGGTGAGCCAGGCTGTCCCCTTGCAGCACATGGAGGTCCATGGTGGAACAGATCTCCACTTGCAGCCCATGGAGGACCCCACGCTGGAGCAGCCTGCTCCTGAGGGACTGCACCCCATTCATGAAGAACTGCAGCCCATGGGAAGAACTCACGTCAGAGAAGTTCACAGAGAACTATCTCCCACAGGAGTGATCCCACACTGGAGCAGGGGAAGAGTGTGAGGAGGAAGGAGCAGCAGACACAAAGAGTGATGAACTGACCACAACCCCCATTCCTTACCCCCATGCACCGCTCAGGGAGGAGGTAGAGAAATTGGTAGTGAAGTTGAACTCGGGAAGAAGGGAGGGATGAGGGGAAAGATACTGGTTTAGTTGTCATTACCCTGATCTTGCTTGATTGGTAACAAATTAAAACTTATTTCCCCAAGTTAAGTCTGATTTGCCTGTGACAGTAACTGCTCAGTGATCTCCCTTTGCCCTTATCTCCACCCAAAAGCCTTTTCATTATATTTTCTCTCCCCTGCCTGAGACTGAGCAGCTTTGGTGGGCACCTTGTGCCCAGCCAGGGTCAACCCACAACAACATACAAGGTGTTGCCCCTGTGAAAAGCGGGTGACAAGTACAGGCACACCCTGGGACAGCACCGACCAGCAGGGTGGGTGGGGGGTGGCCCTGCCTGGCCAGCACCCTGACTGCCTGCAGCCGGGGCGGCCCTGGGTGCGGGGGAGAGGTGTGCGTGAGACTGTACTGGGGGGCTGTACTGGGTAAGATGGGCTGGACAGAGTGAGCGTGTGTTGGGCTGGGGGGGGCTGTAAAAGGGACTACAGGGGGTGTGTGGGGTGTGAGAAGGGGCCGTAAGAGGGGTGTGAGGACCATGCCACAACCATGCCAGTGTCCACAGGCACTGCAGGAGGAGGACACCCTCTGCCCCTGTCCCAGCCCTGCTGGTTGTGCACCCCCTGCACCCCTGCTGCTGTCAGTGTGGGCTCACTGCTCCCCACCAGGGTTGTGCACCCCAAAGTGCACAGGAGTTCAGTTCAGGGGGTCCTGCCCTGCAGGCAGCTGCCAGGCTCTGGGGTGCTCTGGGGTGCCCACCCATCACCTGCTGGGCGTCAAGGCCCTGCCTTGGCACTGGGTCACGGCAGCATCCCCGTACCACTGCTCCCTTCCGCATTCCTGCGGCCCCATGTCCTGTTTGCTGGGCACGTCACCCCGGCCTGAGTCACCCCACGGCCTCCGCAGGTGACGGAAGGCCAACAATAGCCCACAAAGGGAGGATGTCCCCCCCCAGAGCCTTCCTCCGGCTCGTCTTCGAGGAAACCTCCCGCGGGAGGGTAGGGCCCCACCGGACGCACAGCGGCCGACGAGCTTCGTCCTGTTGACGCTGGCTGGCTCGCGGCAGCACGCGGCCCGGGGGTCCCCGGGGATGGCCGGTGTCCCCCCCACGATGCTGCGTGAGGAGGAGGGGCGGGGGGTGCAGCCACGCTGATGCTGTACCCCCCGGGAGGGGACAGGTCAGCCTCAGCCCCGTCCTTTGGACATGGCACTGGAGAGGGCATCACAGAGTGGGGCTCGGAGGCTGGGACTGGGCGGGTGTGGGGACACCCTCATCACCGTGCAGACGTGGTGGCGGGTGACCGGTGGGCAGGGTGATGGTGACTGGGGGGCCCAGTCTTGCAGCCCCCAGCCCGGTGCTGGGCCGGGACACGGGGGAGGCTGGAAGCATCATTAGCACGTTTGGCTAATTAGCAGGATGGCAGCAAACCTCTGCCTGACCGTCACCATGGCAACGGCGTCACACGGCCCGGAGAAACTTCTGTTGCCATAGCAATTACAGGCAGCTCGGGTGTCACCCCAGCTCCCTCCCGTCCATGTCCTGCCCGAGAGGGGGATCCCCAATGCCCCCGCCTCCGAGCAGGGGACCAGGGGAGTAGCACCGGGCACAGGCAGCCTGAGAGCATCGGTGACACGAGTTGTGCCAGGCCTCGGCCAGCCCGACCGCCGCCGGGACCACCGGCATTGGCTGCTGCTGGTCCCCGTGCTGCACCGGGGCTGTGGCGGGATCAGGCAGGTGGGCAGGGGACAGGGGGACACAGGGGACACAGGGGACACAGGGGGACACAGGGGGACACAGGGGACACAGGGGGCTGTGCGGCTCCAGAGCGCGGTCCTGGTGCCACCTCGTGGCGAGCAGGATCTCAGTGACAGTCACAGCTGGACAGTCGCCGTGGTGACACAGCTGGACAGTCACAGTCAGTCTGACAGCAGATAGTCGCTGCGGTGACAAAGACAGTCACAGCTGGACAGTCCCTGCAGTGACACAGCCGGACAGTCACAGCTGGACAGTCCCTGTGGTGACACAGCCGGACAGTTGCTATGTGACACAGCCGGACAGTCACAGCTGGACAGTCCCTGTGGTGACACAGCCGGACAGTCACAGCCAGACAGTCCCCTGCAAGCCAGGCGGCCGCTGCTGATGGCAGCCAAAGCAAGGCTGGCAGGTGGGGCTGTGGCTGGCACAGGAGGGTGGCCGAGGGCCCGCAGCGGGTGCCTGAGTGACAGCAAGACTGTGGCAGCCGGTCCCACCTGCTGTCCACACCACCCCCCCCCATCTGCCCAGCCCTGCTGTCACGGCACTGGGAGCTTTGCCATGCTGGGGGACAAGGCTGGGCACCCCAAATCCTGGCACCTGTGCCCTTGGTGCTGCTGGGAGCTGGGATGGGTTGCAATGGAGGATTTGGGGCCCAGCCCTGGCCAGGAGATGCAAAACCCGTGTCACTGGCACAAGGCCATGTGCAGGAGCCAAAGGTGGAACTGGGGTTCCAGTGGGACTCCGGCTGCTTCTGCCAAGGGCCAGCGCCCAGCCCGCTGCCACAGCTCGGGCCCTGCGGGAGGAAGAACAGTTCTGCCTCCAGGTGACAGCTGTAACATTCAGCAGTCGCTGTGGGGTCCCTCCTGTCCCCACCGCTGCCCTTGCCAGCGCCATCTCGGGGAGCCATGGGAGCTGGTTGGGGTGACCACAGCCGTGCCGTGCCCAGGAGGATGCTCTGCACCGTGCTATGCCCAGAAGGATGCTCCTCACTGTGCCATGCCCAGAAGGATGCTCTGCACTGTGCCGTGCCCAGAAGGATGCTCTGCTCCGTGCCATGCCCAGGAGGATGCTCTGCTCCGCGCCGTGCCCAGAACGATGCTCTGCACCGCGCCGTGTCCACTGGAGGAGGAGGATGGCTGGTGGCTCCAGCAGCACGGCCTCCCCGGGTCACCCTCACCCCAGGGACCCCCACATCACCCTCTCGTGTCTCCAGGGCAGCTCCCCACAGCCCCCCCTCACCCGCTGTCCCCCCGGGCGGCTGGGGCATGCCAGGCTAAGATGGCACAGCCCCACCTCTGCTCCGGGAGGATCTTTGGACTTTGTGCTGGTTTTGCTGTTTGCTTTCGTGCAGCGGCAGGACTCGCTTTCGGTGCCCGGGACAACCCCCTTGGCCCGCCCAGCCAGCATCAGTCTGCCCCGGGGGCAAAGGCGGGGAGGAGGGACCAGTCACCCCAGGCGCTGGGGAACCGTGCCCTCGGCTCCGTCCCCGTCCCGCTGGGCACCCCGGGGCAGCCATGGACCCCCCGCGCTGGATCGCAGCCTGGCTGCTGCTGCTCCAGGGTAGGTTGGGGCAGGGGGGTTGCTGGCTGGGGACCACCCACCCTGGGAACCCCCGGGATCAGGCTGGTTCCAGCGTGGGGGGTTAGGGGTGCTCTGCACCAGCCCGAGACCCAGGTTTGGGTGCAGCGAGGGTGGGTTTGCCCTCTGGGTGCCAGGGCTGGGCAACTACTCCAGCCCCACTGCTCTCGGGCTGGGGAGAGGGGCTAATCCTGCCCGCCCGACCCCCAGGCAGCTCTGGGGAGGTGAGCGCTGGTGCCCCGAGCAGATCCCAGGGGCACAGAGACCAGGTACCCAAGGCCACGCCATGCCAAGGGTGACTCATTGCCCCACGGCCCCCAGCCTGGTGCCCTTGGCCCCAGAGGAAGAACCAGGTGCCAGCCCCCGGGCTGTGGGAATGCTGGTGAAGGAGCGTTCAGGGAAAGGTGAGGCCAGTGATGGAGAGCTTGGAGAAGGTAGTGCAAGTGGTGGCACCAGTTGCAGAGCAGCACTGGGGAGATGCCAGGTCCTACAGGGGCACATCGCTGCCCACCAGCCAGGTTCTCCAGCAGCCCCAGCACCAGGATGGCTCCTGCCTGGGCACAGCAGGAGCTGGATGAACCTTGTGATGATGCCACCACACCCTCAGGGCCTGTACCCATCCGTGACATGGGCACTGGCAGACATGTCCAGGATTGTCTACTTCCTCATGAGCCAGTGATGATGTCACTTTTCACCCACTATTCCTCGGGCTAGAAACACTGTTTTTTTCAAAAATCCCCCAAGCTGGCCTGGCTTAGTGGGTGGGACTGGTGACAAGGGTGGCAGCTGCAGTGGTGCTGGCACTGAGCTGGAGCCAGCAGGACCCCAGCTTCAGGGTGTCCCCAGGTTGTGCCTTTGACCAGGCACCACAGGCTGCCTCTGCCAGGAGTGACGTCCGGGACTGCTCCACAGACCCACCGGTGAGACCGCCGTGCCACCCTCCCTGTGCCTGGCACACACACGTCAGGTGTCCCCCCAGCCCCACCGCTGCAGCTTGTGGCCCCCCCCCTCAGCATGTGTCTCCTTGTGCCACCAGTACCTGCCCCCGACGGTCACCAACACCACGGCGCGGCTGGCCGCTCTGCGGGCCACCATGCAAGACCACGGCATCCACGCCTACATCGTGCCCTCCACGGATGCCCACATGGTAAGGCAGCAGCCTGCCCGCGGCCCTGCGGCCCGGCGCCAAGGGTCAGTGGGGAACAGTGGGCCATGGTCACCTCTCATGGCTCTGTGTGCGGCTCCAGAGCGAGTACATCGCCGAGCGGGATGCCCGGCTGGGCTGGCTGACTGGCTTCACCGGCTCGTCAGGTGAGAGCATCCTCATCCTCGCCACCCTGGGCACCAGCAACCGCCTGCCCACGGGTCCTCATCCCTGGGGATCCTCGGGGCAGGGCACGGTCCTGCTCCACACAGGACATCAGGCTGGGGGTCCCCGGGGGTCCCACCATCTGCCTGGAGGTGGGGGAGAGGTGACACCTGAGCCCCCGCTCCTGTCGCAGGCACCAGCGTGGTGACACAGGACAAGGCTGCCATGTGGACCGACAGCCGCTACTGGACCCAGGCAGAGCGGCAGATGGACTGTAACTGGGAGCTGCACAGGACACGTCAGTGAGGGGCAGGCTGGGGGGCTGCTGCGTCCCCTCTGCCCCCAGGACCCCCTCAGCCCCGGCTGTGGCCTCGCTGGGGCTCCGAGGGGCCCGGACACGGCTGGTCCTCACGGTGTCACCCGGCTCTCTCCTGCAGCCTGGATCGAGTCCATCGGGCTGTGGATCCTGGAGGCAGTTCCCGCAGGGGGGAAAGTCGGCTTGGACCCCTTCCTCTTCTCCATCGGTAGGGGTGGCCATCAGTGGGGGTGACCTTGCCCGACGGGATGGAAGCTCCTGTGTGTGGATTTGCCACGTGCCCCCAACCGCGGGCTGCGTCCCCCCACAGACACCTGGAACAGCTACAGCCAGGCCCTGCACGGCTCCGGCAGGACCCTGTTCCCCATCCAGACCAACCTCGTGGATAAGGGGTGGGGGGACCAGAGACCCCCTCCAGCCTCCAGCGAGATCTACAGCCTCCTGGCAGAGTTCACGGGTACGACTGCTGTGCTCCCCAAGGCTGCTGGGTGGATGCTGACCCCCAGAAGCCCCCGGCCCGGGGACCGTGGTGGCCCCTGAGCTGATCTGGTCACTCGGTCCCCTCGCAGGGAGCAGCTGGCAGGAGAAGGTGGCCGGGATCCGGCAGCAGATGGAGCAGCATGTGCGACGCCCCACGGCCGTGCTGCTCTCAGGGCTCGAGGAGACGGCCTGTGAGTAGCTGCGGTGGGTGCCATGGGCTCTGGACCCTGGGGGTGGGAGGGCAGCCAGTGGGCGCAGGCTCAGAGGTCTCATTCCTGGCAGGGCTCTTCAACCTCCGTGGAGACGACATCCCCTACAACCCTGTCTTCTACTCCTACACCCTGCTGACCCACACCAGCATAAGGTGGGCAGCATCTCCCCGTGGACATGGACGGGGCTAAGGTCCCCCCCACCCCTTCCCTTCCAGGGCCAGCACCCACAGGACACCCCCCTGGACCAGCTGCCCCCTTTCCCAGAGCCCACCACATCCCACAGTGCTCAGCCCCATCGACTGGCCCCTTCAAACCCCACATCTTTCCCAGGTCCAGCTTCCCCCTCCCAACCCCCTCCCTTCCAGTACAGCCAACCCCCGTTCCCAGCCCAGCATCGTGCCCTGAGCCCCCCAGTCAGCCCCAGCCCCCTCCTCTCTGCCGGTGTGCCCCACACAACTGGGTTGGGGGGTACCAGGCCACTGCCACGGTGGTACCCACCCCATCCCGCACCCTTCGCCAGCCTGTTCGTAGACGAGGGGCGGCTGTCGGAGTCGGCGCGACAGTCCCTGCAGGCAGCGTGCCCGGGGACGCTGTGCGTGGAGCTGCTGGGGTATGGGCAGGCCCATGCCCACCTCAGCAGCTACGCCCAGGGCAACGTCACCATCTGGCTGGGCACCGAATACACCAACTACGGCCTCTACAGCGTCATCCCCCAGGTGGGGCACCTGCAGACACCCGCACTGCTGAGCCTGGCCCCGGGCGGCATAGGTCCCACTGGGCTGAGGGGTGGCCCCGTGCCACCCAGCCATGGGGACACAAGGGGTGGGCGGCCGTGCCCAGCCATGCCATCCCCGCCTGCCCTTGCAGGAGAAGCTGCTGGAGGAGAGCTACTCACCCGTCATGTTGGCCAAGGCCGTGAAAAACGCCAAGGAGCAGGAGCTGCTGCAAGCAGCTCACGTAAGGGCTGCCGCATCCCCGCAGTCCCGAGCAGGGGTGGGGGGCAGCCGGGGGGAAGCGGGCAGGGAGCTGATGCCCCCCTCCCCACGCCACCCAGGTTCGGGATGCGGTGGCTGTCATCCAGTACCTGCTGTGGCTGGAGAAGATGGTCCCGCAGGGGCAGGTGGATGAGTTTTCGGGGGCACAGCACATCGACAGACTCCGCCGGTCAGTGCTGCCGCCGTGGGTGCCCCCCTGACCCTCACCTGGCACATGGCAGGCGGGACCCCAGCAGCCCCCTCCCCCTTGCCTTCCAGAGCACAGGAGCACAGCCGCGGACCCAGCTTCCAGACCATCTCTGCCAGCGGGCTCAACGCGGCGCTGGCTCACTACAGGTACAGCTCAGCCCCCCAGCCGGGGCTGGGGATGCCAGGGCTGGTGGGGACTGGGCAGCCCTGAGCCCCCTTCCCCTTGCAGCCCCTCCAACGGGAGCAGTCGGAAGCTGTCTGTGGATGAGCTGTACCTCTCGGACACTGGCGGGCAGTATCTGTGCGTAGCCCTTAGCGTGGAGGCCCCTGCCCTTCTCCATGCCCCCAGTGCAGGGTGGCACCAGGGGCTCCCAAAGCCGGCGCTGGGGCTGCATCGCCCCCCTGTTCACGTCCCCCCTTTGCAGGGACGGGACGACAGACATCACCCGGACGGTGCACTGGGGTGTGCCCACCCCACTCCAGAAGGTACCGGCCCCTCCCACACCAGCCAGCACACCCCTGTGGTGCCCAGCATGCCCCTGCAGTGCCCCATAACAAGGGCCCAGCCAGGGCTGGAAGTTCTGGGGGGGCATCAGGACACCACCACACTCAGTCCCCCTGCAATGCCCTTCATAGGAAGCCTACACCCGTGTGCTGATGGGCAACATCGACCTGTCCCGCCTCGTCTTCCCACCCAACACAGCAGGTGGGTGCTGAGCCGGGCGCTGGGCAGCCCAGTCCTTCCCAGGCCCCTGGGCATGGGGAGGAGGAGGGCAGGGGGGGGGCCTCAGCGACTCGCTGGCCCCCACCTCACCTCGTCATTCCCCAGGGAGAACAGTGGAGTCCTTCGCCCGCCGGGCACTCTGGGACGTGGGGCTCAACTATGGCCACGGGACCGGCCACGGCATCGGCAACTTCCTCTCGGTCCACGAGTGTAGGTGCTGCGGCACCGGCACCAGCACGGGGCACAGGGGCTGGGCTGCGCGGGATGGGGGAGGGGACAGAGCTCCTCTGGTGCCTCTCACAGCCCAGCTGAGCCTCTTGCTTCGGGCGGGTGTCACCCACCTGCGGGATGCTGCAGTCCTTGCCAGGAGGGTCCCATGGTCCTCGACAGGGTGCCCAGGTGGTTCTTGCTGGTGTGGCCCCATGGTCGTTGTGAGGGTGGCCCTATGGTCCTAGCCATGGTGGCCCACAGTCCTTGCCTGGTTGGCCCCATGGTCCTTCCCAGGGTGGCTCTGGGGTCCTTACCGGAGTGTCCCTGGGGTCTTTGCTGTGGAGGCCAGACGGTCCTTGCTGCGGTGACACCTTGGTCCTTGTCTGAGCGTCCCCATGGTGCGTGCTGTCCCCAGGAGCTGTAACCTGTGTCCCCTGCAGGGCCCGTGGGCTTCCAGTCCAACAACGTGCCACTGAAGGCCGGCATGTTCACCTCCATCGGTACGTGCGCCCACCACTCCGGCTGGTGGCTCGGGCTCTCGGGGA
>WUAM01000297.1:45152-57079 GCA_024336885.1 Actenoides hombroni
TAGAGCAGGTTGCTCAGAGCCCCATCCAGCCTAGTCTTAAAAACTTCCAAGGATGGGGCTTCCACCACCTCTCTGGGTAACCTGTTCCAGTGTCTCACCACCCTCATGGAGAAGAAATTCTTCCTAATGTCTTACCTGAATCGACCCATCTCTAGCTTTAATCCACTCCCTCCAGTCCTGTCACTGCCCCACAGCCTAAAAAGTCCCTCACCAACTTTCTTGTAGGCCCCCTTCAGATACTGGAAGGCCACAATAAGGTCTCCCTGGAGCCTTCTTTTTTCTAGACTGGCATCTGAGGCCAAGAGCACAACATCCCCTTTTTGCACCTGGTGGGGACACCTCATGCCAATACCTGAAGGTTCAGCTGGAGGAGTCCCCCAGACATCAGGCCTGAGAACATCATTCTACCTGCCTGCAGCATCTGATCACAGGAAAAACTCCAAACTGAGCATCTTCTTTCTAGCTGCTGTAGAGAGGCCAGGCAGGCCCTGTTTCCCACTGGGGCTGAGAGAAGTGAGTATTCAGAGTCACAGCAGTGGAAACATTGGCTACAGGAGCAGCAGAGGCAGAGCAGACTGACGGGAAGGCTGGAAAGATGACCAACACTACGTCACGCAGGAGGAGAACATACCCAGGCCTGCTTGCAAAGGAGAGCAGCAAACTTGCACACTGCCATGGTCTCAGGATCTCAGGACAAGGTGGGTCCATTGTGCTGTGATGGACCTCTCGGGTACCCTATCCACAGCATCAAGGCCTCAGTTTGGCACCCACTGGAGCAGCTTTGCCCAGGGAGGGTCAAAGACTGTGAGAAAACCACACTCAAAGATTACTTGGGGACATGGTGGCTCTGTCCCACCACCTCAGGTGCAGTACCATCACTTTCTGCACCATCATTTGTGCACCAAAGATCCTCAGCCACATCTCCTGAGTGAAGGCAGGTTGAAAAACCTTTGTCTCTTTCTCATGCAACAGCCTATGAAGTTTGGAGTGGCTTATTCCAAAGCATCCTCTGTGCTCTCCATGTTCACCAGCCTCAGCCCTGGCTGGCTGGGAAACCCATCCCGTGACGGGGCTATAACAACTGCATCAATTCACCCAGTCCCACCCCACTACTGTCACCATGAGCATCACCCAGATGAGGTTAATTGATGAAGGGTCAAATGTGAACAGAAACATGGTGAAAACTCAAGTGTATGAATAACACGGTGTCAGGTGCTGGCAAGGATGTAGGGTGTTACAGGTTTACAGGTGAGTTTGGCATTTGCCACACTACAGCAGCGATTGGCCTGTTCCCCCTTACCATCCTCTGCTACCTGCAAGCCATGCAGCCACTCCTCGGCATCTAGCTCGTCAAAGCTGTCAATGTTGAGCTTGTAACTCTTGGCAAAGACCTTACCCTCTGGCCCAGGGTCCATAAAGCTGAGGTGTGTTCGGCACGACGTTGTCAGGAACTCCGACAACTTACCCGTCTGGATCCTGGGCGAGAGGACGGGAGGTCACACAAAGAGGAAGAAGGGAGGCAATACCCTTGGCTTTGCCTTTTGGATCCAGGCAGACCTTTCAGGAGGGAGAGGCAGGCTTCTCTAGGAGCATACACCTGCCCCAGTGCCTGCCTGAGCCGCCTGCAACTCCTCCACAGCCATGGACGGGTGTGGAAGAGCTGTCCAAAAGCTGTTAGAGGGATCCTGCAGCCATGGGTTTAATGGCATTAAGAGATAATGTCCTCTCTTGCATCTCCTCCATTGGAATTGTAGCCCCGAGGTGCACTTACAGCCTAGCACACCCCAGTGTATCCTCCACAGCTTGCTCCCAAACAGTGGATGCTCAGGCCCAACAGGTACCCTCATAACCAGGCTCTCAGAGGTCACCAGCCCTCTCCCCTCCTGCACCCCAGGAAGCTGCGCTCACCTTGCGCCACCGAAATACCCGTCCTGCAGCTTCCGGAGCATTGCCAGCACCGTGGGGTGCACGCTGCTGCCGGTTTCATCTGTTGGGAACAGAGACACAGTCAGGCTCTCCCGCTGAAACAGGCACCCAGAAGGTAACACAGAGCCAGGTGGGCATTTAGACACGCAAAGCACCACGGCATCAGCCAGAACCTTGGTTTGGGATGCACAGACAGGCTATGGCACCAAAAGCACTACTCAGAAAGGGAAATTCAGGACTGTCCATGCTGGATTCCAGGAAAGCCAGGCCAAGATGCAATCCAGGCTCCTGGGATTCACCTTGGGCTGAAGCCAACAGCATCAGACAGCAGCACCCAAACAGTCTTCTGGTCTGTCTCTGGCTTTCACCTGAGGCAGCACACAGGGTGCTGTTGTCAGGGCCAGAAGACATCACAGCAAAGGGCATGCTCAAGACACTAAGGTGATTTCAAGGAAAGCCAAGAAGGCCTGAAAGCAGAATAGTCCCTTCCCTGCACCAGGCTCACGGGGAAGCTGTGACCTGCTCCAGAGAAGCCAGTTTTGCTCTGCACCATTGCACAGCTCTTTGCTCCCTCATTTGCTGTTTTCCCCGCCCAGTCGGTGGTTGGTCTTAGTGAAGAGTCAAGACACAGGAAGAGCCCCAAGAATACTTTTACAGGGGGATTATTTTTTTTCATCTTTCTCTCAAAAGGCCTCCCAACAAGCCCAGCTGCCCAGAGACCAAATACCACTGTGCCAACAAACGCCTCTTGAGCTGCAGGCACTAGTGCTTGGCAGGCAACCCCGATAGCTGCCAGGACAGCTGCCAACTCAGTGGGGCTCCTTTGAGCCATCAGCAATTTACAGGATGCTACTGGCTGTTCCAGTTCCACTGTGTCCCCATTACCAAGACGGTCCCACATCAGCCCACCCCCTCCCTCCCACAAAGGCTGCTTCCTAAGGCTGGTCTAGTCAAATACGATTTATACCGAGCATGGTGTGGGAGATGGGGAAGGTGATGGTTGGCCGCCCAGTCATCCTCCATCGGCTGCAGAGGTACGAGAGGTCTGTCCTCAGCATCTCCACAATCATCTTGTTGTCAAGAGCCAGGTAGAACTGCTGCTGGTCTATGAACTGTGAGGACAGCAGGAGACATGAGTGGCCCTTCCCACAGCCACCAGGTCCCTTTGGTGCCACCCACAACTTCCCACAGGTGCTCAGCCAGGCCAGCCACACAGTGCACCCAGGGGAAGATGCTCCTTTGCACCAACAGTTCATCCCACCTTACCTGGTAGGTGCCAGTACAGTCCAGCAAAGAAGTCTCAACCCTCACGGCAGGTACTGACCACTAGTAACTACGAGGTAACACCACAGCTCACTAGAAGCATCACCCAGACTTCACAAAGCCGGCCTATGCTGTGCCTATCCCATGCAAATATGCACTTCCCCTGGTGCCAGGGAGTGCAACCCTACTCATCCCTGCACCGTGCTGGACGCTGGGGACAGAAGGATCCCTGTCTTGCCATCAGCCTCCTCCCAGTGTCGTTGTTGGGGTAAGCAAAGAGATTTTTCTCTCAACACTGATCATGAGAAACGATCTGAAACCATCTCCTCCCATCAGAAAGACAACCAGGACTATCAACTCTGCTGCTTCATGCCAAGGAGCTGGGGCTACTCCCAGGCTGTTCAGAGGCTGCTGGGCCACCCCTAAGAGCAACTTGAGCACTCAAGACAGTGAAGAAACATCCTGCCCAGTTCCAGATCTGAGAGCTGGGAATGAGCCCATGCAATGTCACCCACCTGTGGGGTAAAGGTAAAGATGTTCTTCCTGATGTCATAGAGCTTGGACGTCCCAAGGACACCCATATGCCGGTAGGGCCGCCCCGTCAGGCACATCTGCTTGTTCCGCCCTAGCAAAGCAGGAGGAGTTTTTAGTGCAAGCCTCCTCACAAAAGGGAAAGCAGCAGCAAACAGACAGGTCCCTGCGCTGTCAGCCAGCAGGAAAAGGATGGTTTGTGGCTGGGGTACTCCAGGACCCTGTTTTGAGCCAGCACAGCTGTAAGGGACAGGGATAATCTGTCCCCCAGCCCTGCCCAAGGCGCTAGAGACACCCAGGCCCTCCCCAGGGACTCTTGCTGAAACAGGGACATACAGCCTGTCTCGATCTCTACAACTTGCCACACCTCCAGGTCTTTGGGGATGTCAGAAGTTGGGGCAGGGCCAGGGGTTTCCCCCTGCACAGGGCTGGCCCCGAAATCTGACGGCTCCTTCAGCGTTCCATTGCTCCTGGATTAGTCCAAGCCCAGGATGGTGCAGCAGCAGAATCACCCCTTGGTCATGTCATCATGGCCAGCTGCCAGGCTGCTCCCTTGCCCACTTTGCCCATGTCACATTTGGCCTTTTGGTGGCTTAAATTAGTCAGTGCATGCAGCCTGCTGTGGGTCAGGTTTCTCCTTTAGCCCAGGCTGGGTCTCCAGCTCCTGCACAAAAAGCCCCGTGCCCAAAGGGTTGCAGCACAAGGGAATGAGCACACAGAGCTCTCAGGACACCCTCCCTTCAAACTCAGCCCTGCTAATCAGGTCCATCCTATAGAGATCAGAGCCTCTGCGTGTCCCTGGGGCAACTGTACAATGCCAGAGCTTTATCCCTTTCAGAATAGCCCTGAACAACCCTGCCTTCCACCCTGGCTCCCCTTAGCAGGAGTAGCTTTACCAAGCCCAGGAATGGGTGACAGAGCTCTTATCAGCCAGGCAGAGGAGCAGCAGGGCAGGATACCAGCATCTACAAGCAGGAGTGCCAGGTAACAGAACAAACCCTTCTGCACCCCCTTTGCTGCAGAAGGGAGCCCAGCTCACCCAGACGGGCATAGATGTGACTGAGAATGCGAGCAGGCTGCACTCTGATGGGGTAGACGTCTGCCACAGTCTCCACATCAATGTCCTCCTTTCTCAGTACAGCCTTGATCCCCTCCGTCTCTGCCAGGATGCACACTGCAGAGGAAGAAGGACAGAGGCACAAGGGTGTGACAGCACTGCCCCTGGCCTCTGGGGACACATATAAGGTGCCATGTCACGTAGAGACAGTTGTCTGGAGTCCCTTTGGGAACAAGTTCCCACTGCACAGGTCTGCCCTACTCCTCCTAACACTCTCTATACCCAAGCCTTCACCACTGAGTGGGAGGGCAGTTTTCAACCCTTCTGCAGAGGAGGCTGCAGCAGGTGATATTTCCCTGGCATGACACAGGGTGGAGGGGAAGGACTTGCACCCCAGGCTACACCCACCTTGCCAGGGCTGAGATCTAGCTGCATCAGTAGCCACCCAGCAAAGAGAGCTACCCCAGAGCCACCCCCATGAACTCCACATGGGCAGTCCCCAGGCATGCCAGACACAGGGATTTGGGACCAGGCCCTTTCCCTCACCTTGGACCACCACATCGGGCTTGGGGACAGTCGCAAACCGGCGGTTGAGTGGATCTATTTCACCAGGAGCAAGAAACCCCTGAGGAAAGAGAGGTATGAAAAGATGAACATTTCATGGGTAGGGTAGCACAGACGATGCCTACGGACAACCCACCTTTAAAACATCCTGAGGAATGGAGGTGACAACTTCCCCATGATAGGTGGCTCGGGGTGGTGGCATTTGCCCTTTCAGAACTCAGAGCCTGGCCTTACAGCCATTCCCAGCACCAGGGGTGACCCTACCTCGGCCATCAGGCAGCCCAGGATGTAGAGGGATTGCCCCCACATGAGTGGCAGCTTGCCCATGGGTATCCTGTCCACAGTGTGGGGGTTCCTGTACTCCTCATCCACCTGCAAGACAAGCCAGAAGGCCAGGAAGGGATCCACAGACACAGGGTGTTGAAAGAAGCATCGTCATTGCATTTTGAAGGCCAGCAGTTTAAGGCTTTAAACAAGAGCCTAAGAAAGCATTTATCATAGAGGGTCCAAAACATCCTGGCTACACTCCTCCCCCCTACTTGTGATTGCCCCAGGCAACAGATCAGCTGCTCAGACCTCGTTTGGGTTCCCAACACCAGGCCATCCCACAGGAACAACTGACAAGCCCCAGGAGCACCGGACGATGCTCTTGGATCCTGATGAGAAGAGCACCTCTTCTGTACCACCTGGGTACCAGGAGGCCATTGCTCTCAGCCCAGGCCCACACAAACACCCTAACCACTAAATGGGAGCTCAGAGCAACCTCCCAGGCCCAGGTCCGCATATCCCGAGCTCTCAGAGGACTCTGACTCCAGGCCAGCAGACTGTCAGCAAAGCACTCTTCTGTATACAAGCAAGAAATTCCTTGGGGAAAAAAGCAGCTTATCCAATGGGGCTTTTTAACAGCTCCATGACACACCTTTTTTTACACGGGGCTTCCATGCACTATATGTGCTGCTTAACTAACGATTTGGGTTAATAAATAGTTAAAAATTTATTATCTGGTAATGAGACATTTCCACTCCTGCAGCTCAGGACCCCTCACCTTATCCGGCGGGACACTGTACAGCTCTGGCACCAGATGCACCCCATTCTTCCCCTTGATGAGAATCCCTTCAAGGGCTTCCCGGTACTCCTGCACCTGAGGATAGAGGAGAGGAAATCTGCCTTGAGTTGTGCCTCCCCGAGTTCTTCCCCTGCATGCCACCTTTGCCAGAGACTTCTTTCCACCAGCCCAGCAGGTCCCACCTCCCTTACCTGCTCCATGTTTCCGATGAAAATCCCATCAATGATCAAGTACGCCCAGAAGAGAGGCCACTCGCACTCGATGTTCTCAAACAGCTTTAGCTCAGCAGGTTCGTAGTACAGGCGGTTGGGGTCCTGCAGGGACATGACAACAAGGCAGGTGGTGGGTGGCAGGATCTCCTTAAACTGACAGGACTCCTACTCCCCCCCTGAGACCCCAGCCTCAAATGCTGTCCCCATCCTCTGCAGATAATGGCCAAAACAGAGTCAAAAAAAGCAGTTTCACCTCCAGGCTATGTCCTTTCCATCAGACATCCCCTCACAAGCCCCCTGCAGTGATGCCAAGGGGACTCACCATTTCTGGGCAAAGGGAGCCTTCCCAGTCTCCAGGAGAGTACCCCAGAGCCTTGTACAACAGTCCAACATCCCCCTTGCTGCACTGGGGACAGCTGCATCCCCTTCACCTTGCCTGCTCTGCCCCAGGCCCTCAGCACCTGCCTCCTCCAGAATCACCAGGCTGAGTCCAGCTGGGTGTGAGGGCTTGGGCTGGTTGTGCAGGCTCCCTCCTGCCACTTGGTGTGACTGCAAGCCTGACACGAGGGAAGTGGTAAGGACAGAGAGCTGCCTTCGCTGAATCCTCCCACCCCAGACGTGCACCACATCTGTCCTGGTTCTGTGGTTCTCAGATGCAACTGCTACTTATAAAATTTTCCTCTTTTCCCTCCCCAGAGCAGCAGAAGCCTCCACTCGCTCCGCTGAGAGCCCAGTGTGGCAGCACACAAGCTGCCTGCTGTGCCAGCAGAGGCTGAAGCAGCTTTGTGACCTCCAGTGCTGCCGCAGAGCTGAGGTCATCACAGAGGAGCACTGCACGTTCCCCTCCACAGGCCTCTGGCCCTCCCTCGGGGACCCTGCATCCCTAGCAGAGCCAGGGAAAAAAAGCCCACCTTGGCAGGCCTCCCACATGGGGCAGTGGTTCTGTCCTTACCCAGCCTAAAAAGACAGGTCCCAGGATGGAGGCAAAGCCAGGCTCTGCCCATCTGCTATGGGCTTGGGTGGGAGATACTGCCTCTGCAATGGGCTCTGGCATTTTGGGAAGCCTTACCCAGACTCATGGCAGTGCCTGTGGCTACTCAGAGTTCTCATCTTCCCAGTGCTCCCCAGACTGGTATTCAAGTTCTGGTAGGGCTGGGGACACTTACCTCTTTGGGGGTCCTGTATCCATCTCGGAGGAAGCGGCAGCAGCCGTAGCGCCCCTACAAGGGAGAGAAAGAGGTGCTGTGCAGGAGGCATAGTGTGAGATACCTTGTACTTTCAATAAAGAAGCACAGGGTGGGTCTACTCCAGCCAAATACCCCTTTAGCTCACTCACCCAGTGCTCAGGCACCACAACCACAGCCTAGGGTCACAGTGCACAGGACTGTTTATTTGCACACCCCTGCCACAGGTCACGGAGACTGGGAGAGGACATGCCCCAGCACCCCGCTCCCCCAGCACGTTTTTGGGAAGAAACAGGCTACAACAGTTTGGACTCAGTTTTTCCCAGGAAGAGTGAGACAAGGGCAGAGATGCTCACCTGCAGCTTTGTGATGATCTCTTGCTTGGTGATTTCCACCAGCTCACTGTCCTCCACAGCAAATGCTGGGTAGGAGATGATAGAAAGCACACTGGCATCCACCTCCTTGGATGTGGAGGCCCTGGGCAGCATCGAGTGGAGGATGGACTGGGTGAAGGGGGAGGAGGGGTGGTTAGGCTGCCAGGCTGGGCATCATTCACACTGCAACCCCAGCAGATCACAGTTCATTCTGTAATGGTGTAAAGCCCATACAGGTCTCACCTGGCAGTGCTGGACCTCATCTGACAGCACCCGTATCACTGACTGTGGGCCTCCCTTTGCTCCAAAGAGATCCAGCTCATCCAGTGCCTCCAGGGCAGCCTGCAAGCAGGATGAGACTCAAAACAGCGAGTCCTCCACCACACTGGTCATCTGTGAGAGCTCCCACCCTAGGCCAGCCCCTCTGTGTAATGCACTGCCCAAATTTAAACAAGTTTAAGTCCTGCTGTGGCTGCAAAGCACCCCTGGTCAGAACATGACCACATCTCCAAAGCCGCAGCTAGTCAGACATCAATAGAGAACTGGACATTTGTGCCACACACTCCAGCTAATTTCTCGCTCCCGGTTCAGGCAGAACTGAGGCAAGAGGGGCAGAGTTTTATCCCACAAGAAGAGAGTCTTATACACAAGGAGAAAGGTGTTCCTGGAGAGGAAGACTACTGTTCAAAATGTCCATCCTTCCCTGTAAAAAAGCAGCACAGGGCCACCACTGCCTCCCAGAACGTGCCCAGCACCTCTCCCTGGCTCACCTTGGCCATGCCAATGGAGCTAGCATTCAATTCAGTGATGCCCTGGTTCGTCTTGTCCCCACGCTCCCATATCCCGAAGTCCTGCGCAGAAGCAGCGGCTTGTTAGAGCAGGCAGCATTTCACAGCACACCCACGTGGCCTTTGAATCCCAGCCATGGGTGGTGCACCTAGCAGGCACCATGGGACTCTGCCCTCCAGGACTCAGGAGAGACTCACAGCTGCCCTTAGACACCAGCCCACCACGTGCACCCCCAGGGCTTGCTCCCCTTCCCCAGCACAGGCTACCCACCGCCGTTTTGTAGGCTGCTTCAATGTAGAACACGAGGTTCTGGATAAAGTTAACTTCATCCAGGCTGTGAATTATGTGGAGACCTGAAGCAGGAGGAGGAATTTACATTAGTTTTTCCAAGTCCAAACACATCCCTAAGAAGGGACTGCTGGAACCCAGACTGGACCCCTCCTCCCCATTGCACGCCTGCCCCATGGAAGCCATGTCCTGGTTGGCTCCCCACCTCCTCTCTCACACCCTGTGGCAGCTCTGGGGCTTCAGGCCCAGGAGCTCTTAAGAGAGATGGGCATCAAGGGGCACAAATCCACCTCTGGTGCTGTGAGCATAAGAAAACAGGGAGGCCATCACAGCAGCCTCGCACCCAGGAAGCTGTACCCAAACTGAGAACATAAAGAGCCATGGAGATCAACGCAGTCAAAATTCCAATGGCAGCCCTCAACAGCATCACCTGAGGCTGTCATTTGTGCCAGCATGAGCAGGTAGAGGGAGGTGGCATCCATCTGTAGGTGACCCCACTCAGTGTCTCCCACCACAGTGGCGCAGGTGCGGGTGTTGTACTTGGCATGCAGGCAGTCCCTGGTGCTCTGGCTGTACTTGAATGCCTCCACCTTGTCCACCTTGAGAAGGTCAAGGAGATGCAGCGGTTCATCAAATGCTGTCTCCGGAGAGATACAGCAGCCCCAGAGCCAAGGGCTGCCCCATGCCATCAGCCCAGCACATGAAGCCATGCCTGGCATGGCAGAAATCCTGCAGCACGTGCGATGAGCCCCTCCACGCACCAAGGTGGTCAGTAAAGGCTCGCATGGCACCTTAGCGCAGGGCTGCAGCCACGGACAGCCCACAACCACAGGTGCACCATATGAACAGAAAAGGGTCACCCCAAATGCCCTCAGGGAGAAGAGCTGCAGAGTCCCAGCATCAACCAGGCCACAAGACAGGGAACAGCTGGCAAAGGCTCCACTGGCCACCAGCCCGCAGCACTGGCAGTTCCATCACAACAAGGACAGATGCCAAGTTAGAGCTTATTTCAAGACTTCCTGGAAATGGGCCTGGAAGGCTGGGGAGAGATGGCACAGCTGGGAACGACAGTGTTTGGGGCACAGCTGGGCTTTGAGAAGACCACTTGATATTCAGAGGCACTTCCCAGCCCCTACCTGTCTCATCATGCACTGGAGCAGCCCCCGCATCAGCTTCACCACGCTCTGCAGGAACAAGGAAAACAGCCGTGTTAATCCCCACACTGCCAGGAGAAGCCCTGACTCAGGATCAGCTGGCCACTGACCTTTGTGGGGCTCTGGCATCTGTAATCAGAGCCCATGCTCACATTGCCATGGCCCCTGCTCCCAAGGCAACAGCAGAGGGAAGCAAGATTTCTTGGCCAGCCAGCAAGGCCAAGCTGCTGGTGGGGGGGGATGGCACAGCTGCAGGACTCAGCTCCCCAGCTCTTGGGTGAAGGGCTGTATCTCCAGGTGACCCCAGAGCCAGAGAGTGGGACCCTCCGGCTGGGCTCCAGTAGGCTCTGACACCCTGTTCTGCTGCTCCCCGCGCCTGGGGGCAGCCCTGTCCCCACCCTCATTGCAAAGCCTCCACAGCCTCTCAGCCCCAGAGCGGGGCCCCGACAAAGGCAAACCAGACAGGAGATGGAGAGCGGGACCCTGCTACCACCGGCCGGACCGAGGCGGCTGCCACGGGCCCTCCCTGTCCCGAGGCTCCCTCCTACCTGCTCCAGTTCGTAGGCCTTGGCCTTGTCCTCGTCGCGGTCGGCATTCTTGCGGTAGGCCAAGCCCAGACCCCAGACGGCCAGGATGCTGTAGACGTTGTCCCGGACCCAGGCATCCCGGTGGTCGGCGCTGGCTGGGAGCAGGCCCGTCACCGCGTCCTGCGGAGGGGACACACCGAGGGGCCGCGGCCCCCGTCCCAGTTAGCTCCGCCTGAGCCGGCCCGCGGGGTCAGATGGCGGCTCCCCAGGCCACGGGGCCCGCCGGGCACCCCGAGGCCCGCGGTGAGGCCGGTTCCGCGCCCCCACCGCCCCTCCCGGCAGGCCCCGCACCTGGTGCCGGAGGATGGTCTGCTGGACCAGGCGCGCGTAGCCGTCCAGCCGCACGCCCGAGTTGCTCCGGCTGCGCATGGCGGCGGCGAGACCGGGCAGACGCTGCAGGCACAAGCCACCGGCACTACGGGGAGCGGAAGGGACCGCCCCGCCCCGGGTCCTGCCGCCGCCCCGCCTCGAGGGCGACACCGCCCGCTCGCTGCCACCCGCTCGCTGCCCTGAGCACCGCGGCACTGCCCGAGCCGCGCCCCTGCCCCGGATGCCCAGCGCCCCCCGCCGGCGGCGCCGGACTCGGCGCGCGGGGCGCTCGCTACCGAGCGGGCCGGACACGCTGCCGGGGCGGGCGGCGTCCCCTGCCGGGCGGAGGCCACGCAGCACTGCGGGAGGACCCCGGGCCACGCGTGCGGGTGTGCGGACGGGCGGACGGACGGACGGACACGCACACTGGTGGGGGGCTGTACAGACGCACACAGAGACGCGCGCTCCAGTGTGTGCATACAGACGGACGGGCACACAGACATGCGTGCCGGTGTGAGTGCATGACAGACACACTGACGGGCATAGGGACAGAGACATGGACGTGAGCATAGGGGTGACCCTACAGACACCGGGCCACGGCCGTCCACCCCCAGGGGCAAGCA